>JBBKCR010166762.1:0-14106 GCA_037577295.1 Ladigesia roloffi | reverse complement strand
AGAAAGAAAGAAAGAAAGAAAGAAAGAAAGAAAGAAAGAAAGAAAAAAAGAAAGAAATAAGTAAGTAAGTAAGTAAGTAAGTAAGTACATTAGTAAACAAATAAATAAAGACATGAAGAAATAACGAAAGAAATATGAGTCCATGATATTAGCCAGTTGTAGCAGAGAGCGAAAGAGGCCCGGAATACGGGTGTAGAACAGCGTGAGAGGAAAGAAAAGCGAGACCTGAGTGGCGGTGGGCGCGCCCACAGTCAGGTTTTTTTTATAATCGTATTTACATTCCGAGCGAGGCCGCATGCCGGTAAATGACACAAACAGAGAACGAGTAACACAAAAGACCCTGCAGAGAAACAGTAGGCCCCCTCCACCCGCGTCCTGTATGAACCAGACGAAAAACGTGAAGATTTGAACAGACTGTGAAACGTGGGAAAGACCCCAGTTGCTGATTCCTGACTCATGGACAGTAAAAGAGGAAAGCTTATCTTCTTCCTTTTTTTTACCGTGAAATACACTATGTGGACAAAAGTATTGGGACTCACCTGTTTTTCAGTGGGCTGGACCCTGACTCCAAGTGAAGACTGATCTTAATGCTTCAGCACAACAGACACTTGGACAACAGTCAACTTTGTGGACCCAGTTTGAGGAAAAACATTTTCTATTCCAACATTCAATTCCTTTTCTATTCCAGCATGACTGTGCCCCACTGAAAGGAGTACTCAGGAGTAGCTTGGCTTATTACCACCATTACCATCATGACCTGCTCTATTCAGAGAAGGGAAGTGTCTGCTTTCTTTTACTCAGGTGATTAATATGTGCTTCTTTGTTTCTTTATGTATAATTTCATTATGTTGCTCTTGGTGGTGTCTGTACTGTTAAGTACAGACTTAACAGTACAGTTAAGTATAAGATCACATCTCTAGTATATGATATATACACATCTCTAGTATATGAGCCAGTGGGGTTGCTAGACATTGCTACTGGGGTACAGGCCCCGCCACCCTCCATTACCCGTATGCAGCATATGTTTAGCTCATTATTATCACCATTGCCATCCTCCTATTGAAGCAAATAGGTCTAAAGTTCAAATGTACAGATTTATTTATTCACATATGAAGACCCTAGTTATTGGTTACAGAAAATGAATTTATGAAAAAATATTAACTGAATGGCATATATATGTATATATATGAGCAGAAATGGCCTATGCAATATGCAAAGAGCAACAAAAGCTTACTAGAGCACATTCACATCTTTAACAATAATAAATTATAATAAATAATCATAATGAATAATAATTACAATTTCAGTACAAGGGACAATTCAGGCAGAGAACATCCACTCTTTTGTTGCTATTATAAATTTAAATTAATGCAACGCCAAATGAATTAATCTATCATTGAAAGCTGAACAAAAGATTAAATAAACACTGGGACACATGCCCAAAGGAGTCATCTTCATATTTATTGGCACCCCTGCTAAAGACAGGTGAAAAATGTGCTTGTGTTTATTCACCTCAAGCTCGTGGTAAAATGATGTGAAATAAACCTTTTACTGAATACAATGTGTCATGAAACATAAAAACTATTATTACAAAAAAGCTATAACTTTTGAGATTTTAACAAAAGCAAGTACTCATCTGCAGTTCACTTTTTAAAATCCACCTGAATGTTCAGGAGCTCTTCCGCAGTCATCCAGGTCTTTCTGTTATACTGGGGTTTATGAAGTGATAAAGATTCCACATTCCTTAGGTCTTTCATCAACATTGGAAATCTTTGAGGATATCCAGATGAAATGAAACAAAAGTAAATACATCAGGTAATCATACAAGTTGCTAAATGCCTGGAAATCCCCTTATGTACTGTTGGGAAATGTGACTACCCTTTTAAAACACTATACTGACAAGTGAACTGGGATATACCTGTTTGTCAGGGTTTAGATGAGGCCTCTTGCCTCCAATGAAGGCCAATCTTAACGCTTCAACTCACTGAGACATTTTGGACAATGTTATGCTTCCAAATTTGTGGACAGTTTGGAAAAGAATGATTGGTCCAATCAAGGTCCATAAAGACACGGTTGGAAGAGTTTAGTGTGGAAGAACTTGACTGGACTGCACAGATCCCCGACCCCTGACCCGTCCAACAGCTTTGGGATGAACTGGAAAAGAGATCTTCATTAAAGTACCAGTTGGTGTAATTGCCGTGTCCCAATACTTTTGTCCACATAGTGTATGTTTTGGAGTTGTTTTTCTTTTAAAGACCAAGGGAACCATATGTGGATACATAGCACCATGTAAAGTAAATGAAAATCTGACTGACTTTGACAAAACTGAGTTGTGGGTACCTCAGCATGACCTTTGATCTAAAACATACATCCAAATTGGCATAGAATGTTTAAAGGACCACAAAATCAACATGACCATTCTAGTCCTCTTACCAAAACTAGGGCTAGCACATCCATGTAGATAAAGAAGGCAGTCGATTAAGGTGACAACAAAATGCTCCCGTTACAAACAATTGATAATTGTGTTGAACCTAGGGATGGCAGCTATGTATTTTATGTTCAAAATAAGGTAATAAAAGGCCACATTTTGAAACTTTCTAAACCTCAGGTTAACACTTTGGAGTATTTGGAGAGTTCTATGTTAAATAGGGGTCTCAGATTGCTTGCTCAATACTCTCCAATGCCATCATGCACTATAGCATATTTTACCATTGAGATTGTTTGCATTTGGGTTTTTATTAAAAATACGAGATTAGAGATACTCCTAAACACCAAAGCAAGTGATTTCTTTGTAAACTCGGAACTTCTAAACACATCATGTCAGCATAATTTATCTGAAAACTTCACACTGTGTCTTTAAAATGACACAATTCATAACGATACTTTCTGCCCTTTCAAAAATGTCAGAATAAAGCCCCCCTACACATTCAGACAAATTTGAAGGGGTGTATAGAGAACCACAAGTCAAATATGGGTCAGGGTGTCTTGTACAAAATTGCCAAAATTTGGTGGGCAAATGACATTTGTCAATAAGAGCTTTTAGAAGAATTTTAATATGGAGTTTAACAAGTCCTCCATATTAACAACAAGCTAGAATAAGCATTCCAGGTCACTCCAGAGGTTTTGGATTGGGTTGAGGGTCAGAGCACTCCAAATTCTCCAAACTACGTCTTTATGGGGCTTTGTCATGCTGAAACAGGAAGCAATCTTCTTCAGACCACTGACACAAAACTAGAAGCATTTTCACAGTTTTCTAGACTGTCATTGTATACTGTAATACTAAATTTTCCCTTCAGTAGTTGGGGCTGAACCCAACATCCTCATTAGCATTGCAACATACTTTTGTTATGTATGTGTCTAGCGAAAATGCATAGATCACACACACTCAGCAACAAAAAAAGCGTACACACGCAGAAATGTGCTCCGATTTGGGTATAATTTGGTAAATGTGCAGACCACTGATGGGTATAGAAATAATTAGATTTGCAAGAAGCTGGCATGTCTAGTCAGCAAACGTCAGCAAAGAGTCCTTATAGACGCATTAGACAGAACTACCAGCATTTGACAGTGTTTGATAGGGGTTGTGTTGTTGGTTTGCATGAGGCCAGATGAGCGTACCATGCAGTTGCCTGGTATGCAGGGTGTAAAGATGTCACAGTGGCTTGATATTGAGACCATTGGGCATGTGAGGGAACCCACCCATGTCATGAAGGCTCTGATTACCCAAGGCAGAGCACACCACTGGAGGATTATTGTATGTCATGGTGTACTTTGTCATTGTGTGGCAAGCATTACAGAAGCCATGACATCTGCACCTGACATCTGGAGTCTCTACAACACCCTGTGTCATCCCGCGCAATGTCTTTATGACTGGCATCAGCTGGGCTATGCGTTTATCAACTCATAACTAGGCTACCATTAACACCTGCACAGAGGCGGCTGTGTTTGGAGGAGGGTCTTAACTGGAAGGCATGGACTAATGCAGAATCGAATATTTCACACTTTATACAAAATATTTAAATTGTTTTCTTTATTAAGAGTACAGTACATGGTGACGGTTTAAAAATAAAAATGTACCATTCATAGTGCAATTGTAATTGATCAGTGTATTAATAGCTTTTTTTTATGGATTTCAGAGGCTAAATTGCGATGTGAACAGATACAGCTGGCACAAATTTTAGGTCAACAATTGCATCTTCTTCTTCTTCTTTCGGCTTTTTTATTCTCAAAATAAATGTCTACCAAATCAAAGCTCCTTAGGACTAAATGGTCCATTGCGATATCCAATACTCCAAGGCTTTTCCACATGCTATATACCGACATCTCATTCATATTACATTTTGTAAATATTTTTTTGATTTGCAGTAAAAATCCATAAATTGCTGATTGTATCTGGGTCTTTGATATATCTCTGGTGATATAACTGATCATCTTTGGTCATTCTCCAAATCGGCTCAGCCTTTATAGATGTGTTGTAAGAAAGGGATCATTTTATACATTAAGGAATCTACTGCAGTAGAATTGTACAGTACCAAGTGCAGGGTAAACAGGCTACATTTGCTCAGGCACATCAGAGGTCAGTCACAAAAAATAGAAATATAATATATATATATAATCATAATATTTTGTTTTTGAAGGGAGTAACAAGACAACAGGCATTTCTTCCCTGTTACATTCGGCTGGCGCTTGGTGCTCTTTAAGCGGCCCTGATTTTATATCACCCTGTCAGTGAAGGTTAGATTCACAGGTGATATTCAGCTGCTACATTTCTAACTGGGCCTCTTCTTCTGAAGTCTTCCCTGGGTGCAGCACAGGGTCTCATAAGCAGTCACCGCATGGAATCTCTGGATAAGAAATGCAATTTTCCACTTTGCCACTAGAGGTCAAGAGAAACACATTTTAACATGAACAATTGCAGATATGTCCAAAGGTCTTAACACAAAACCCTATTTAAAAGTAAGTGCATTTCAGATATACACTGACCGGTCTTAATTTTGGATAAAAGTGCTTAAACTAGGGGTGGGCAATTTGGCAAAACACAATGAGTTATATGGCAAGACACCCCACCCCTCCGCCCCCACAAAGACTAGAAAATAAAGAAAAATAGGTAATGCTGCCCTCTGCTGGTTGTTGTTGAGCATAGCAGCTTTAGACATGACTCTTATTTAAAATGTTCATATTATACCTGATTTTCTTTAAGCTCTGATGGTTGAGACAATACAAATGAACATTACAAATTGTAACTTTGTATGTGTAAAGAGGTTAATCATCTATAAGCCTCTCTTTAAGCAGTTTTTGTAGTTACCTTCTAGCCCCTGCTTCAATGATCCTTAACCAAAGACACAGGGGGGGTTTGAGTGCGGCACAGCAATTTATTAAAAGAAGATATTCTTATTGTCCAGAGCAATCATGGCTAATTCACTACACACTACAGGGAGTCCTTGGGTTATGACAGTCTTGACAAACCAAGTTTGGAATTTCCAACGCTCACTCGCATTATTAGTTTAGTTGCGTGTGGTGGAAAATTGCGCAGTAACATGACATTAGTGAGGGAGTTGATATTCTCCAGTATGTTTACCTAAATAATTTGGAATGTTAAAATAGTTTTTACACTAATTTATCATTTTTTCTGTCACTACAGTACAGTGTACTAGTACAGTATATTTATGTCCGTTTCCTTTTTCTGTACTTAGTTCTGTTTTAATGTTCTAGATTCTGATTTTACAACTGTGGCAAGGTAAGTGATTTAGGCTCAGGTGTGCTTTGACTAAAATGGACATGTGGGTTACATCACTAGCAAAAGAAATGACAGTGTCATAACTCAGAAGTACACAGTTTCATTGAGAATAGGCACAAACACAGTATACTCACTAAGGGACTTCTCTGCAGTTGTATGCAATATTTGGATCCAAAGCACTTTGTAGACTCTGAAATGAGGAACTGTTACATGAGGACCTGTCATCAAATAGAAAGATATGGAAATGGTATTATTCAATATTAAAAACAAAAATAAACAAATGTGTTGTACAGACTCCTCTATTTAAGTCAATGGGAGGAATGAAGTTACATGGCCGTATTCTTGCGAAAGCCATGCATCAACAGAAGAAAATGATGTCTCAGAATATGTGGAACCTCCTACCTGGAAATTATGCCACGTAACCAACAACATGCTGTAAATCTTAATCTTTATTTGTCAATAAACTGCACCTGTGATAAGCTCTATCCTGGGCAAGGTACACAACAGCACAATTATGCAAGAAACTCCTGCATTAGTTTGCTTCTTTATTTACGCACTTTTTCTTCACTTCTTCTCCACTTTGCCTCCATTTGTAGATCGGTAAATTTGATTGTGAATTTTTAGAGTCTTACGAATCACTTTGTAACCCTTTTCACCCTATGATCAGTTCTTGATCAAAGATCCTTTGAAAGCTCTTTTTGGGAAAGTGTGGCTCACATATTCTTCTTAAACTGTACAAAGTGTTTTTTGTATCAGGCAGAGAATTTCTTAACCTCACCTCCAAATTCGATTTCAGAACAAGACTCCAGGTATGCAAACAATTGACTCAAGTTAGCTTGTTACTTCCCTCACACACTGATAGCATTGCTGTCAGTGTTTCACACAATTGGTGTTATGTTTTAAATTATTTATGTAGAAAAATTTAATTGCTAACCATTTAGATATTCTGATGCAGAGGCGTATCAAGCTTACCAAAAGTGGGCGTGTTCTGAGATGGGGATGCCACGTTATAAATACAACTGAATCAATTTAATACAATATAATCTGACTAAAGTGGGGATGGGGGTGGAATCACATTTTAACAAAAGTGGGGGTGTTGAATCCCCCCATCCCCCCGTGTGCTACACCCCTGTTCTGATGTAATGCTACTGATTACAAGGTGACTGGTGCTTTAACAAAGATACTAATAACACATTTTGAGTAATATTTCAATGAAACTGCGGAGACAGATTCTCTTTGGTACAGACACTTTTCTGATGTCTATTTTTATCAGCTTTATGTTTTGAAGAAAACTGTAGGACACTGTGACATTCTTCACACGTCATAGGTCATGTGTCATAGGTCATGTGTCATGTGTTAAGCCTCATTTCCTCTCTCAGATGGAGCACAAGATAATTATGTGCTTGTTGTTTGGTCTTGGAAGTAATGATAATAAAAGTCACTAGTTTTAATAAATATTTCAAGCACTACCCAACAGGATTTTTTTCTAGTCAAACTGTAAAATTTATGATTTCTTAGAATGTTGAATAACAAATTGAACAGAAAAAGTGAAAGAAGTGGCAAAACTTGTTCCATTCCCAACATCCTCTAATACAAAGCACAGCCTATGCTGAACTTTTTTATCAGAGACCAAAGGAAAGAACTTACGTGTCAGTGTCCTTGATGACGAGTAATATAGTCAAAGCTTGAACTTTATCAGGGTCCAAATTCTTCACTTCTACGCTTCCAAATATACTGGAGAGAAGGAAACAGAGAAGCATGTCAACAAACGCAGATAACTCCTTCAACTTCTTTTAACAACTTCATAGGGAAGATTTCATACTGCGGCTCTGACTGCTAAACTTGCCCCCTGAATTTAACTGCTCATGGGAATTGGTGGATATTTAAAAATATAATCCTAACACACAATTACACAATCACAACTCACACCCACTACAACTTTATGTGCAATCTACACAGACAGACACCGGTTTTGGTTTACCTGTCTGGGCTGAACGGGGATGCAAGTGATCCGTTGAGCATTGCAGACACATTCCCACATGATGTGGCTGCAAACTGGAAATGAATAAAAGTGAATCTGGGTTCTTTCACGTAATATGATCTTCAAAGTACTACACGCCTGAGATTTGCCATGATGTATAAGGTCGCCCACACAGTGCAGCTGTCTTCAGTGATGAGAATGTTTCCAGATATGATTGTTAAATGGTGTCTGGTCCTAACCATGAATAACATCAAGAACTTGTTTCAGCAACAGATAAGAGAGTAGTTAAAAGTGACATTAGCCTTTCAGAATACAATAATGTGAATTCCATAAAGGATAGATTATAAAGTGATGAGCCTTATATAATCAAGCTTTTCAGCAATTCTTTGTCAGCATGCTGTTATTAACAACGAGGAGATTAACTACGGTAAAGTCACTGTAGCACATGATCTTGGATATTATTGCTTATTAAAACAAGCAAGTTCTGAACACACAATCTCATCTGCTATGTTTAAAGTATAATTAAAAAATATGTTTTAGATCATTGTAAAGCTGCACCCAGTTTCCCCTGGTTTCAAGGGACTTTCATTTGACACTTCTGAGTTTTCTTTAATCCTCCATCTGTTTTGTCCCATGACTGATTTGTTTCCCATTTATTTAAGCTGTGTCCACAGCTGGGCAGATGTCTGTTCAGCTTTATGTTACCATTCTTTTTTTATTTCTTTTATTTTATTTATTTCTTTTATTGCTGTGGTAGTCTATTGATGCCTGTCTGGGTTTCACTTATTGCTTGGTTTGAGCCTCTCTTTGCTGTACAGGACTTGTAGCCACGTCTGTGTTGGCTAGCCTGGCCATGAGCGCACAGGCCTTCTCAGGCCTGTCAAGCTTGTTCTGGTAACGAGTCTATTTGGGTGCTGCACGTGCTGCATGTGGCTGCAGGGCCTCATTGCTTGATGTGTGACCGGAATCTAAGGTGATGAGGGGACTGTGGGCCTTATTGGGTGGGTGTGGCCAGCCCCCACACCAAATTCTGAGGAGACCTTGCTTGGACACACATTGCTTCCTGGGACTTCTTACTAAATTAGGGTTCTCAAACCTGTCAAGAAAGGGCCAGTGCAGGTTTTCGGTCCAACCCAGAAGCTGCTAGAGTGGCTTTTTTGGGACAGCTTTGAGATCCATGCACTAGTTAGATGTCTCCTGAGGGATTAATCAGTGAGGTAATGGTCTCCTGGATAGCTGGTTTGTGTAAGCCCACATATTTGTGAATTATTTAGCTGGCCCCTGGTTCTGAGACAGCCTTGCTGGTGTTGACTGTATGTGTCTTGTTAAAACCTGTATTCCTAGTCTGGATTTTCAGAGGAAATGATGGCCTGCTTGTTCCGGTTCCTGTATCTAGGTAAAACCTGAATGTCCCATGTTCTTTTAAAGAAGTAGGACCTGCCTGGTCTGTGTTTCTCTTAGTGACTGTTCCCGGCTCATGCAGGATGTTACTCCTTATTGCCCTTTGTGCCCTGTTTTCTTTAATAAACCTGCTTTCATACTCCCCTTGTGTGTCCCATTCTCGACAGCTATGCACCATGTGACCATTGTGTTTAGACCTCAGCTGGCATAAGTAAGCATTTAGGTGTGATGTCCAACCCGACAAACAAACAAATGTCCAGTGAACAAACCATGGCAAATAAGATGACTAATAAAATACTCGAAAGACTGGAAGAAACATAGCAATATTGGAAAAGGTTCAAATCAGTTATAAAGCATTCCTACATGGCTAAAATGCATCAGTGTCAAGTTCCACATCTCTACAAACCTACTTTTGTGAACACAGTACTGACCACAGGGAGAAAAGTCCTGCATCTTCATGGCAACTAAAACAAAGCTTCATTGAGTGTGTTTCCCAGTATTATCACTACCACACTGTTCTTCCCAGTCAGTATGAAATGTGTGCAGCTGCATCTATTAAGGATAAAGTCAGCCAAGACTGGCAATGAAATATTTTTCTTGATTCTGGTTGATCTTTGTTGTGAATTTGCTACAAAAAACATGTGAGCCAGGCGTGCTACAATATTCTATAAATTTGCTAAACTTTGAAAATCCCTTTTTTATGAAAAAACTACACCCTTCTTTATGTGCGTTGATACAAAACATGTATTTTAATTATTTAAATTATTTTAGAAATTTATTTTATCAAAGAAAAAAAATCTTATGTTCATAAATATTAAAGGATTTAAAAAGTCATTTTTAGCTTTCCAGTTAGTAGTTTTAGACAATAATGTAAGTAAGGTCCATCTATAAGGACAATGTAGGCCATAAATGTAATGGAATTCTGTATTAGCCCCCTGCCGTATATTAAAAAATTTAGCAGCCTTGAGTGTTTGGTCACTAAACAACAGATCATGTTGTGTCAATGATCTAATTACTACACAAATAACTAATTTTATGCTCTTAACTGAAACCTGGTTACATGACAGCTGCAGTAGAGTATAGATTCTCTGTCTGAACCTGAACATGGCCCAAGCCCGGGTCGGGCTGATATTTTCAGCCAATATCCTCGGGTCGGGGATAAAATAAGTTGTTATTAGTAGTTTTTTTAATCTTTTGGTATTGTCATAAAATATTAATTTTAATCTAAGATTATCTGGATTATCTGGTTTTAACACTTTTACCACTGCAGGAGATTTTATTATAAATATTGGCATTTTCCATATTCCATAACATGTTTGATTTAATAAGACAAAATAACCAATCACACCATACAGCATTCAAATGCAACCATACTGGTCCCTCTATAAGGACAATGCAGGCCGTAAATGTGATGAAAGTTGCATGAACCTACTTACGTTAATAGAGGCCCTGATCCAGAAAGAGCGGACTGGGTTATTCTGACACTCCGACCACTCAGGACAATCTGTGACATAGGTTTCTGTCAACAGAGAAAATGCATCAAAGGATTATAACCACTTTCATGTGAAGATAAAAGTTAGTGATCACTACTCCTCATGCTAAAGATACAGTGCGTATAGAACATTTTTCAGACCCCTTCAAGTTGTCTTCTCTAACACGTACCTTAAAATGGATTAAATTCATATATTCTATTATCAATCTTTACACAATCCTTCATGATGACAAATCAAAAACTGAAGTTATCATTGTATTGTCCCTTTATTAAGATTAAAAATATATATATCCCATTTACATTTGTATTCAGACCGTTGACACTCTGATACTGGTGTATCCTACCAGAAGCCACAACACTCTTGATGCTTCACAGATAGACATCTCTTCTTATTTAAACTTGAAACAGAAAGACAGGCTCCACTTGACAACTCAAATGCTACAACCAGAACTAGAATATCGTAAGGGCTTGCTGAGCAAGAATTGCAAGGGTATGGAAGAACAGTCTACTCCTGAAGTTTACATCCTCAAGGATCTTGGCTATAGTGGCAAAAAGGAACACAATGTTCTCAGCCTAAGGAACACCCTCCCCATTAAGAACCATCAATCACTGGCCAAACCACATCTACACTCCACCCTCTCTCTGCATCAATATATCTAGGAATCCTCAAAGAAACTGGAGGATTTATCTTCTGTAGTAGCTACACATTCCCACTCTACAGCTGCCAGCCCATAGGTCATACCTAAGAAGCTATGAGTAACTCTGCTACCCACTCAGGGTCCCCTCCCTGTCCCCTATGGCCCTGCCATCCTGTAGATGCAGCTCTCCGTCCACTTCCTCATAACAAACAGCATCAGAAACGCAGCCACCATTAGCAAGGATTGCCATATGCTTGGTTCCTGCATTAGTTGATTACATTCATATGATGGATCTTAAGATATGCAAGGACCTATTCCAGTAGTTCTAGTAGTAATTGGGAATAAGGTCAACAAAGTGCACAGACCTTGTTGGGTTGATCCCATTAGCTTCTGAACTATTCATAGCAGGCCTAAATCTGTATTAGTCCCCTGCAGTACATAAAAAAATTAGCAGCCTTGAGTGTTTGGTCACTAAACAACAGATCATGTTGTGTCAATGATCTAATTAATACACAAATAACTACATTAATTTTCTTAACTAAAACCTGGTTAAATAACAGTTGCAGTAGAGTTTAGATTCTCTGCCTGAAACCAAACCTGGCCCAAGCCCGGGTCAGGCTGATATTTCCAGCCAATATCCTCAGGCCTGGCCAGATTCGGGCAGAGAATCTAAACTCTGTCATGTATCAAGAAATTGTCGGGTTTAAATCAGGCTTGTGCCGATAATTACAATTAATGTGTCCGACCAGGCTAGGCTTGGGTCGGTTTGGGTTTCATTTTTGGGCCAGATCTAAGCTCTAAGCTGCAGGGCATCAGTTAAGGAAATAGCTCCCCCAACTCCAACTTGGGGGAGAAAACTTTAAATACGATAAGTAGTTGTCATTTTTTAATATTTGGATAAATTATCTGGTTTTAACACTTTTACCATTGCAGGGGATTTTAATATTTTCCATATTCTAATATTCTTCATATTCTACATTCCTAACAACAGCACAGCCAATGAAATGCTGCCATTACTGCCATAATGACTCAGCATATGTCTGGACCCACTCATATTTTGGATCACACATTAGATTTGGTTATCAGTAAAGGCATCAGTGTTACTTCTGTGAATGTTTAAGATGTAGCTCAGATTATCACTAGGTTTTATTTGATAAAATTGATTCCCCCAATCATCCAAAATGGTCCGTAGGCTACTAATGTGGCCCTTGGGATCACCCTGGTGCTATAAAGACAAAAGGGATATTGTCTTCTCTGAACAGAGGGAAGGTTCATTCTCAGTGCTCATCTGGAATATAGAGCACATAAGGTGTCCTAATTTTCCCAGTGTCTGCCTGCTGAAAGTTTGCCAAAGAGAAGCTTATGGTTTCCCAGACTATTATATGCTAAATCATCAGGGGTCTCAATTATTACTGTTGCATATGCACAAAACTGACCTAAAATATGCCCATGCCTCTTTTTACGCATAAGTTGCGATCTATAGAAAAAAACTTGATGGCAGAATGTGCGTATATGTGCGCAAACTCTAGCCCATGCGTGCTAACGTTTCGGAAGAAAAAAAGTTAAGCAATTTAGTTTTTACATAAAATAAAATTAGAACAAAAGTATATAAAATAAAATAATAAAATTAATAAATGTGGTGTGTAGACGTGGATAATATTTGCATTTGCAAATGAAATAAATGGGTTATGGAGCAATAATTACAGTATGAGCAAAAATTACAGTAAGAGGGTGAATATATTAGTAGATTTATAAAAATTGCTTGTGTTAGTGAGTACTACACCATATATTCAATCTCACATATTCAGTCACATATTTATAATAGTGAATATATATATAAAGTAAAATGCATAATTCGACTCGATTCTTAATTTTATCTACACTATGCGCTGCAGCTGTTTAAATGTAAATGGCTAAGTGGTGGCCGTGAATGGATAAGTGGTGTCACGTTTGAAACAATAACTGATTGCTCAAAGCCCATAAATACTGCAATCGCATTCATGCGTAATGTAGCATAATGCATGCACTTGTATTGTTAGAGGATTATGCCAACGGCAGAATTCGAAGGTGTTCAGGGACCATGACAATTTTTTGGCCCATGATGATGAACTGGATCCAATGTTACAGAGATGAACCCGACAGAACCGTGCAATCCCGGTACAAATACCGGAACTGACGACCTTGGGGTTCCTTGCAACTGGCTGTTACCAGCGGGAATTAGCCGACAGGTGTGTTATAATTAACAATAAAGTAGCTAATTTATTCTAAAGCTTGTTTAGGATATACAAAAGTAGTTTTATTCTTGATCAGAGATATCAAAGCCATTGCTAAGCTCAATAATACCTATTGTTCTGGATGGAATTATTAACGATGAATTACGTTCCCTTACACAGACCAACAACAAAAGGACATTGTTTTAGGGTTACTTTTAATCTGACCATTTTTTTCAGGCACCATCCTCTTCACTCATTTCATTTACAGCTGTAGTAACCTGTTGCCACTATCTGCATTTTTTTGGTTTGTCACCCCACTGTTGTGATCAGCAAACAAAATGATTTTCAACTTCCCCCACAAATAAATTCCAGTCTCAGATAAATTTCTCTTCTTACTTTTCCCTTTGGTTGCCATGATGCTTTTTTTGGGTTAACATCGGGGGCTTAAATATTCATGAGGTCATTTGATTTAACCATGTATGGTTGGACGGGGGCGTGTCGAGGATGGAATGTGAGGCAAATCCACGTGTGAACAATCCCAGGTAGGGTGCGATTTATAAAGGTAAATTTGCTTGGAGTTGTGCGTGCGCACGTTTTCATAAATCTGACTTTTCCTTTGCGTACGCCATTTTCATCTTTTGGTC
>JBBKCR010166752.1:0-15785 GCA_037577295.1 Ladigesia roloffi | reverse complement strand
ACACACACACACACACACACACACACACACACACACACACACACACACACACACACACACACACACACTGTTCCTATCAACAGTTACAATTATTTATGTTATTCATGTGCAGAAGTTGTTTTAATTTAAATATACAATACTATAATATTGGATTGGAATTATAAAGTAACCACTTATTGGCAAAGTCTACTGTCCACAAGTAATATTGCAGTACAGTCAGTGAGCATAGGGAGATCAAGAGTTGAATTAGATCATGACCTTGTGAATCGGAATTGGATAAATTCAGGAAATCGGCAACAAAACCCAGCCCTATTCACTTGTGTTTTTGCTGGCAGAAAGAAACTTCCTGCTGATATAAACAGATTCAAACAATTTCATAGTACAGAACATAAACGAACATACACACTTTATCTTGCACACACACACACATGCACAGGTGAACAAATGCACTCTTGCACACTCTCACACACAGACACCTGCACACACACTTTCTCTCACGCACACTCGCACAGGTGCACACACACTCTCGCGCACACACACATACACACACTCCCTTACACATACAGATGCACACATGCTCACTCACACCTGATGGCCTGCTCAGCGCTACTTAAACACAGACATGCACACACTCTCCCTGGTGCTCCTTTTTTTAGGCAGCTATATGAAGCCTTAATCGTTAGTTCACCCCCTGGTGATTGGTTGAGAAAGTGCTTGATTTGATACACAGCAGAGCCGCTATTCAAATTTTAATATTGCCAACGATCATCTTCATTTAATCGTGGTAGCCAAAATCGTGATCTGGATTAAAATTAAATGAATTGTACAGCCCTACTCAAGAGTGCTTCATAAGTTATGGAGGAAGGAGATGCACCAGCCTGTGTAAAGTCCACTTCATTTGTGTAGCTGCTGTTTATTGATATCTTGTCTAATTGCTGTTTATTGATAAATAAAACATTCAAGAATGTCACTTTCATGCTAAAAATCACTAATTAATGAAATTCTGTACAATCATTATAAATCACAATTAATCATGTGATATTTGTTGTATGTAGCTGGCTGGCCCTCACTGATCCTAAAGATGTGGCTCGTGTAGAGAGCAAGACAGTCATAGTGACTAAAGAGCAGAGAGACACTATTCCTATTCCGAGCAATGGTGTCAAGAGCCAGCTTGGCAACTGGATGAGTGAGAATGACTTTCAGAAAGCAAGGCAGGACCGTTTTCCTGCCTGCATGACAGGTTAGTTGAGTTTCAAACTTGTTGCTTCTGGTGGAAGGCTTTGTTCACTAAACCGACATTAATTAAAGATTAATGTTTTTTTATTATGACACTTTGCTTCTCTTTTAGGTCTTGAGCAAGTAAGTCAAACATATTTTAGAAACAGTAAGACTTACATGAGCTTGAGCATGTTTCATGAGCTTGAGCCTGTATATTTACATCTTACCATTTAATTATGCAAATAACTTGGACTACGTATATTGCCCTCCTGAATTATTCGTACTCTTGATCTTTTTTTGTTAGCAAGTTTTCTCCATGCTGAGCATCATAAAATAATTTATGTATAAATCTAGCAATACCTGTACACCGAAAAATACTTCTGACAGCCTTTTAAATGCCAAGGCTCTAGAAGTTTCGCAATTAATTGAGTCTCAAAATAATCCCTCTTTCCAATGTTGTTGGCCATATCATTACTGATAGACATCTGGTTCATTGGTAGTGGTTATTCCTCATAAATAATTTTAGTTATGGTTTTATAGTTTTCATGTTTATTTATTTTGACATCTATCATATTTGAAAATCAGAAAATCCATGATATGTAACTTATTGTTCCTTCTTCTTCTTTTTGTTCCCAAATAGGTCGGACAATGTATGTTATCCCTTTCAGCATGGGTCCAGTTCACTCCCCACTGGCTAAATTTGGTGTTCAGGTAACAGACTCTCCATATGTGGTAGCCAGCATGGGAATTATGACTCGTACAGGCACACCTGTCTTGGAGAAGCTTGCACAGGGTGAAGAGTTTGTGCGTTGCCAGCATTCAGTGGGGAGACCTCTGCCACTAAAAGGTACCAACTTTGTTTTATAATAATGCAATAACTTGCATAAAATGCCCTCCAAAGTAGTTGGTAAAGGGCAGAGAAAAAAGTATGAATAACTACAAAAGGGGTATATTTTACACTGATAAAAATTGCAAACAGCACATTTAAGAACTGACACCTCCAAGATTTTTTTCAAACAAACTATAGTAACGTAAAACTATGTCATATACTTTCATCAAACATATGCACAGCAGATTTATATCCATATTATTTTTTTACTTTTATACACAAAAATATGCATTTGTAAGTTTAAATAGGCTGTAAAAAAGGGTAAATAAGTATGTTCACAAATCACTGCACTTTAGTTTTGGCCCATTCCATCATATATTTTCACTTGCATTCAAGATAGGAGACTGGCTGGGCTATGCATTGTCTTGTCTTGCAAACGTGCAAAAATCATGTCTTATAAAAGGGGCACTTCACTGTAAAAACTGTTTCTTAGATGTAACTTAAGAAAATGAGGCATTTTCCAAGCATTTTTGCAAGTTTAGTGAACTAATAGGTATTTTGAGTTGGGAAAACTTAATAATATGCCTTTCAGTGTATGCTATAAGATTAAGCACAATTAGCAGAAAATAGCCAAAAAAATTTGTGAATTTGAGTTAAATGAATTCATGTACTTTATATGATAGATTTTTATGAATCGGCCCTTTCTTTGTTTTAAGAGCGGAAAATGATTCAAATCATTAGTTAGTATTAACATAACCAATATGGAGAGATATCAATTTCCAGCATATAAATACCATATACAAACAATGGCAACGGGCATAAAAAAGTGCACTTTAAAAGTGCAGCTAGATCACCTTCACAGTATGTGTAAAATCCTAATAGGAAATTTTACACGTTTTTAACATAACCCCTGTCAGTCAAGTAACTGGTCAATCGACTTCACTGGTGACAGAAACGACATTTGAATTTTTATAGATTGAATTGATAAAGAATTAATAAATGTGAAAAATTTCAAACATATATTAACATCTGACCTGAGCTTTAAAAGTGCATCATAACAGAACACAATCACAGTAGTTTGCAAGTATTGAAACATCCTAAGGTTGCCACAACTTCTGACCTCTGTTTTTGAAGTGAGCTTCATAGTAGTGGATTGCATCAAAAAAAAAAAGTATACACACCAGACACTATGACCTGCAGCTTAGAGAGTGGGGTAAAGTGAGACATTTTTTACATTTGCTCCCCTCTAAGCGAGCTAAAATTATATATCAGCAAATGTTACATATTTCCCATTAATTTAGAATGTTTCCTAGCAATGTAAATCCTCAGAATTTATTCAGGGTGAAGGTTAGTGAAAATATTATTGTCTTGTGTCTCACTTTACCCCACCTTAGGGGTAAACTGAGGCAGACCAGAGAAATCAAAGGGGTAAAGTAAACCAGCTCTGGGTAAACTGATTGACCTACTTTTTCCACTCTAAAGTTACCATAACAACACATGTTGTAACTGTTAGAAACCTGACAGCTAGCTTGACAACCACACATTCCAGAACTAATGTCGGACTAGTAACAGAATCATGGGGACTGGTCAATTAAGCATGTTTAATTGGCAATGGGCTAGAAAGCTGCCAAACCGATCTTCAGCTAGAGTAGACAATTCATTATTAGTAGGCTGTCAAAAGCTCAGTTAATTAGTTCCAAAATAAAAGTTTGTGTGTGTACTGCGTATAATTATTATTTATATATAGAAACACACACAAGCATGTATATGTTAACAAAAAGTGTATTTATATATAAATAATAATTATACACAGTACACATACATATTTTGGAAACGTTTATTTTGTAACCGATTAATCGTAATTAATCTTTTTTACAGGCTTAATTTTTAGCTATAGGCTAAGATTAGTTGGTCTTAGCTAACCTACAGAATCATGTGATCTCTTGCACACCCTTATGCTAACTGCACATTGTGTCTTTGTATCCTCGAGGGGTGTTTTGCCCCAGGTTGTCTTCCTGGTGTATTGCCTTGGCATTATGGCTTTTCTACAATGTTTATGACATTAAAAATTCAACATATGTAATATTACATTAAAATATGTTTAAGACTCAATTTTTACTTATGCCTCATGTCGGGGCTGACACAACAAACCTCCTTGGGTGCAGAGACTCGAAAAAACCTTTTTGCTCAAATTGAATCATAAATATTTATTTGGAATCATGGGGACAGGAAAAAGAAACATCACACAATCTGTCTCCCCGTCCTAACCTGTTTTATCTTCTTAACACAGAACATCATATCTTATACCATGTCCTACGTAATCTTTCGAAGACGACCCATCAGGAGGTGTCAAAATTCCATTGGTAAACGTCAGTCAGCATAGTAACCCAAAATCTCCTGTTTACAAAGAGTTGTCCTTCAGAGTCTGCGCAGGAATTAATTAGAACATTTTGACCAAGACATTATCCTATCAACGTCAACACAACCCTGTAGAGACTGGAGCCTCAGAAACTAAGGATATAAAATAATTGATAAAAACAGTAAAATGAATACAGAATAAAACAATCATACAAAAGAGAATAATGAATCAGAAAAGAATAAATAAATGCTGATTTTTCCACCACACCTCATGTCTCACTTTACCCCACAGCATTTGTCTTACTTTATCCCACTGCCACATTTTAGAAAAAAGAACAACCTTTCTTAGCAATTCAGGCTAATGTTCAGCTAGCATGATCACATAGTTTTATATGTTGGTAGTTCATCAACATGTATGACATACATCTTTCTACCTGAATCAATCTGATTTGGCACAACAGTTGATTAAGTTGACCGCAAGAAATGTTATTTTTACATACAAAAAAAAACATGCTTACAACAGAACCTCTCCTTTATGGTCATTGGGGAAATGGGAGGGGCTTGAAAACATAATAGTCACAACCATAAATGTGTTCTATTGCTTAGATATAGGGGGTGTCTCACATTACCCCTTTCTCCCCTATAAAACCTTAACAGGACTAACCATCACAACATCCTGAAGAACTGCACTAAACTGGCTCTGACATATAAGGAACAGTCTTGAAAAGACAACATAACAGCTGTTAGTAAATGCAGAGCTGATGGTTTGAGTGCGTAGGCCAGAAGCTTGTTTTTAAGTCATGAACCTGGGGGTTGGTTTTGTGTGCAGTGTGTCAAGTCCCACAAAGACATGCATGTAAATGTTTCACAATACAATCCTTACTCATAAATATCTTAAATGCTACAGAAAACAAATCACTGAAATACAAAACAGTAAGGCGTTCTTCTAATTGGCTACCCTGGGTCTCCTGTAAACTAGTTGCATGGTGCCATCTCTTTCCACCTCCACCTGACAAATGCCAATTCCACTGGCTAACACCAACCCAATTTAAGCTTGTATACCAGACCAAGCCAACAGTCCGCTCTCTCCCATATACTCAATGAGGCATCTCAGAGTTACATCTCTCTTTTTCACTGTAGAGGCACTTGACTTGACCAACATTGATTCTAGCTGAACAGCAGTGCACCTTTGGAACTCCTCAATTATCTATAGGAGAACAAATTTTCACTGTTACTTGAGAACACTTCAACATTATGCAATCCAATGCTCCTCCAGAACCTACAAAGACATGACAAATTATGGAGCTTCAGTAAATGACATGTTGTTAAGAAAAAGTTAGTCTAGTATAAAGTCTAAGTCACAATGACTTAATTTCACATCTGTGCTCTGTAGTGAGTGGTAGATGGAGACTTTGGAAAACTTGAACGATAAATTATTTACCTGGAATGGCTCAAAGAAGGCCGGCCATCTTTCCTTAAATTGAGCCAAATAGTTTTAAAAAAAAAGTTTGATGGTAACTATGTATAAAACTGGGCCGTTTCCTGTGTTAATGTTATTGGTTTTTATTTTTTATTTTTCATTATTTTATTTTTTAATGAACATAGCACTTACTACAGGTAAGGTAAACCATATTTAAATACATTTCTTAGGTTCCTAAGATTTTGCTCAGTACTGCAGTTGATAGAAATGTCAAGTTTGTTTTCCTAAGTTCTGCAAGTATTGTAGTAGTTGTAGTAGTCGTAAGTGTTGTCCCACTGTTAGGTATAAAGTTCATTGTGGAATGGTCTTTATTTGTTCTCTTGCCTCATCACATGAAAGAAGACCTCTTGACAAAGAAATCTTAAATGTTGGGGTGCCATCATTTGGACATGATTTAAAAAAATTCACTTGCATGAGGTGAGTTGGAGGAAAACACGAGCTGATTTCCAGTGGTGTGTGTTCTTCTACCGACCTAGAGGACTGGATTCTTTTGTGAAAGATTCAAGATTTAACGGGGCTTACATTAAAAATGCTTCCGACGCCCCTGCTTTAAACCTTGCTTACATTTCCTTGCTCAGTTTGTAATTGTATTAACCCTGCCACTGCTTTTCCTAAGAGTAGAGTGATAAGGTCTACACAAGGTTGTCTATCTGTCATTATTTGCATTGTCTAGTGTGTAGCCTTCCTAGATCAGACTTTACTTTAAACTGAGGGATTTGCAGCTAAATACTGCCAGGTGAGCGTATATGATACCTAAGCAGGCTGCTTGATTGTGGCAAAATTATTATTGGCTTTGAAAATATTTATTGAAATAAAAATAAAAAAAACTTTTAAATAGAATTAACAAGTTAGTCAATCTATGAACTGTAAAACATAATAAAAAGAAATACATAAAATATAATTATGAAAATAATAAGAATAATACAAAAGAATTATACAAAAACTAAATATCTCAAATAATTATTAAAATTACTCAAGATGGGCAGCTGGGTGGCCTAGTGGTTAGGGAGTGGGTTTAAATCCCAGGTTGGTCAGGGGTTTAAATCCCAGGACTGCTAGTGGTACCACTGAGGAACCCATGAGCAAGATTCTGTCCCCACACACCACTCTTTGGGCACCTCACATAGGTGACAGCCCACTGTTTCACTTGGAGAATGAGTAAAATGCAGAGAGAGAATTTCATATTATTCACACTTTGCTGTGGTGTTCTCTTGGGATTATAAGGGGCCACTTTACTTTCCATTAAATTAATTCAATTTCATAAGTTACTGACTTTGGAAGCATTTTTTTTTTAAAATCATCAATAGTGTACTTTTATATATAAATTCTTAAAAACAAGAGTTGGTATACATAGAATGTATATTATTAGCAATATAAACACAATTAATAAAAATACATCAGAATTAGAATTGAGTTTTTATTGGTATGTGAGCAAATAAATACAAGGAATTTGGATCTGATGGTGTCTCTCAAACACACCAGTATAAAGCACAACAATATATAAACACAATGAACAATATACTGAGCAATATAACAAACAATAATTCACATACAGTATGAATACATAATCTGGATTTGTATTTATAAATATAAAGATAACTGTTAACAAATTCATATATCCCTCTGGCCCTTGTTTTTACTATACACTCAGCGTCCTCGTGGACAGTCCAATTGTAAACCATGAAAACTACATTTTTTAATTCCTTGTTATTCACAATGTTAAATCATACAATTTAAGTTCAAATGCTTTTATTTAAAACGCAACACTTGAGAAAGGTATTTTTTTGTGTTTTCTTCCAGATTATTTAATTTATAAATTTTTGGCCAAGTGAGCAATTAATATAATATTGTATATAATGGCCATATATTTAAATATAATTTTTAAATATTGTTACATACATGTTTACTCTTTATACTACATCAAATTTGTAGCTAACATAATAAATAACTAAATTGACGACAAATGGAAGAAAACACTAAAAACTTGATGCTTAGTGATTTGTTAAGTATGAATCAGATCCCTCCCAGTTGATGATGCGGACAGGGAGTTCATTTGGTTTGATTTGTTAATTATGTTGACATTATTAATTCTCTCAAGCTGATGATTAATATGCCTTTTTCATGAATAAAAGTATCAAGTTGCATGAAATTTCCAAAGGTGCTGGAGAGTATGATTAATGAATGGTGTTAATATTTCTTCTTGGGATTGTACAACGTATACTTTAAAGAGACATAAAATAATAAAATGTCTCTCTTTCTGCTTAGCTCCGTTAGTGAACCAGTGGCCTTGTAACCCAGAGAAGGTGTTGATTGCACATCTCCCAGACAGCAGGCAAATCCTGTCTTTCGGAAGTGGCTATGGTGGGAATTCACTCCTTGGAAAGAAGTGCTTTGCCCTCCGGATTGCCTCTCGCATTGCCAAAGATGAGGGTTGGCTGGCTGAACATATGCTGGTGATTATATTAATTGTTCTGAAATCAATGTTCAGCGATAGCATACTTTTAAAAACTTAATCGATCTTGCTAATTTGCTGACACATATGGTCTAAATGTATACCCTTGGTTCATATGTAAGGAGACTTAACTTTATTTCTTCTACTGTCAGATTTTGGGAATCACAAATCCTCAGGGTGTCAAGCGATACATTGCAGCAGCTTTCCCAAGTGCTTGTGGGAAAACCAACCTGGCCATGATGAAGCCAGCTTTGCCTGGTTGGAAGGTAGAATGTGTGGGAGATGATATCGCCTGGATGAAGTTTGACAGGCAGGGTAAGACAACTTGGAAAGAAGTGTTTATTCTTTGTTGTATTAATGTTAATAGACGGGCATCATTTTTTAAATGAAAAAGGCAAAAATGCAGCATCATTGACATACCTTTACTGTATTCTGGTTCTTTCCAGAGAATGATTTTTTGATTAATTGGTAAAAACAACCAACAGAATTCTCCAGTGTCTCTTGTGGGGTGTAGGAGCAGGTGTAAAACGCAAAAAGCACTTACTGGAAACAAAGTTGTGCCTCTCCAGGTCCTGGGAAATGTGGTATTGCTAAAAAGAAAATCCAAATCATACTTAAACTCCTGCCCTGCAACAAAATACATAACAAAACATAGACAAAACAGAAGCTAAGAGGCTGCATACATGGTTGATAAAGAGGGTTCCAAAATTAAGACTAGGATTAGTTATTCTGTCATTTTGTATTTCCAAATAATTTTCTATGAGGGTATTAACCATATTAAGGAGGATGTTTAATAATAATTGATGTATACATGTGGACAAAATTGTTGGCACCCCAGAAATGTTTTACCAGAAAATCAAATATCTCTCACAGAAAAGTATTGCATTGACACATCAAACATTTTGCTAGCAACATGTTTATTTGCTTTGTATGTATTAGAACATAACAAAAACAGGATGGAAATAAAGAAAATTTTACATAATGTCACACAAAACTCCAAAAATGTGATGGACATAATTATTCCAAAGAAATTCAGCCTGTCCTGCAGGCTCAGGGAGCATCAGTTTCAGCGTGAACTATCCATCGACATTTTAATAAAAAACATTATGGCAGGAGACCCAGGAGTACCCCAATGCTGACACAAAGACATAAAAAAGCAAGGCTACAATTTGCCACAATCCTTCTCGGAAAATGTCTTGTGGACAGATGAGACCCAGATAGAGCTTTTTGGTAAAGCACATCAGTTTACTGGAATGAGGCTACAGAGAAAAAAACAGTACCTGCAGTGAAACATATTGGAGGTTCAATTATGTTTTGGGGTTGTTTTGTTGCCTCTGGCAGTGGGTGTCCTGACTGTGTTTAAAGCATCATGAAATCTGAGTATCACCAAAGGATTTTGGGCAACACTGCAGTGTCCGAGTGCTGAGTTTGCTTCCAAGATCTTGGGTCTTCTAGCACAGCGTTTCTCAACGGGGGGCGTTTCAAAACCATCAGGGGGCGTTGAGTATGAGACAGCTGAGAGGGTGGCGCTCAGATGAAAATAGCGGGCGTCCATTTCATTAGTTAGAATTTTTAAGCATATACAATAAAGGGATTTTGTTCATTTGAAAACGAAATAAGATGTAATAATATAGACATGGAATGATTAGAAATAAATAGGCATACAAGCCCATGGTGCTCTGACCATTCTGAGTACTTTCCCTTCACCGGTTAAAATCTCACATCCAATCAAAATGAACACAAGCATAGTTACGTATTGATGTTCTGCATGTGATGTCACTTTCCCCGACGCCTATATGGATGTCCATGCTGGACGGGAGGAGTGAGTTTTAGTAAGAGTGTATGGAAAGTTTTAATTGTTTAAAAGAGATGACCGGGATCCACAGATATAGCAAATTGTTATTTTCTGGCTGTTTGTGTTATTAACACATTTTGTCATGTGTGTAATATTACTTATGTACTTAACCCTATAAGTGCCATAGTCACAAAACGGCGACAAGACGACAGCATGAATAAAATAGACTGTAGGTAGAAATATAATGTAATATAGCGTGTGTATTGCATATCACTAGTTAGCAGACATGTAGTATTTTAATTTAAGACCCAAATTACATCCCCTTCCCATTCAAGGTTTCAGAAGAAGCCTGAATTAGACGAGGTGTCATTGGTTCTGAGGCAGTCATAGGACATTAGGAGTGGCATAGCTCCGCATTGTGAGCACTAATCCCCGTCAAATTTCACAGTTAGAGAGGGCTCAGTGAGACCTTTACAAAGACCCCTTGTTTGCCATAATACCCCTGGAGTTGTAGCCAAAAGTTGTTTAAAAGGCGTGGTGTCCGGTTACTTTTTACCACCTTCTGAGCAGCAAAGCTTCCAACTGCACTTCAAACTTCAAAATGCCCAACATTTTTCTAATTACAGGAAGTCTCTATCCTTAACCACATTTAAGCCACTCGCTTTTAATGTAAACTGGCATATAAACTGGCGCTTTTAGCTGGATCTTAAAGCTATAATACGTTAAATTAACAAAAGTGCATTTATAAAGATTTAAATATTATGCACTCAGACTGAAGCAAAAGTGTTTTTCCTTGCAGTGAGCCACCAAGGACAGGGCCCACACTAACTTGAACTTTTTGTTATATGAAAAAAGCCGTAAACCTATGTGGCTAGTTTCTATCACTCAGAGTTTTCTAATGACGGTAGTTTGCCTGTTTTAAATGGGTGATAACCTGCTGCTGCTGCCGTGAGCAAAGATTATTGTTATTGGTCAGTTTAGGCATGTTGTGCACGTGATTGGTTGATGTGATGTGTTACACCTTGAATTTGTTAGGAATGTGAGAAAATTCATAGAATTCTTTCAAACCCCAGTTCTTGTGAAAGGGGTTAAGAGGCTCATCATGAGGCCAGGGGGCGTTTGTGCAAAAAGGTTGAGAACCACTGTTCTAGCAGGACAATTACCCCAAACCTACTCCAAAAAGCTCCAGAAATGGATGGAACAAAGAGCTGGAGATTCCTGAAGTGGCCAGCAATGAAAACAGATTTAAATCTCATTGAACACCAGGTTTAAGAATCTTATTGATGGTTATAGGGAGAGACTGATTTCAGTTTTTTACCCAAAGGGGGTGCAACCAAATATTTACTTAAGGGTGCCAATAATTTTGTCCAGCCCATTTTTGGAGTTTTGTGTGATATTATGTCAAATTTGCTTTTTTTCCCCTCCTGTTTTTGGGATAAACACATGAATAGCAAAACGTGTTAATGCAATACTTTTCTGTGAGAAATATTTGATTTTATGGAAAATTTTCAAGGGTACCAACAATTTTTTCCATGTGTGTAGTGTATTTACAAATATGTCCACAATATTTAGCAGTTACAGCTGCTTTTTGAAGCATCAAACAGACAGTACTTATATCAATTTATAGGATTAGATATAAAATGGATAAACATTTAAGAATTTGGGACCAATGCTTTTTTTACCATCTGTGCTTCTCCTTTTTCAAAAAGGATTAGCCGGCCCTGTTATGAATAAACAAATTTGTTTAGGAATTTCTCTTGATATCTTATAATATGGTTGTTGGTTTATGATAATCTTGTGGGCTAAAAGTGCATGCTAAATATTAAATATTTATCTCATAATTGTTGCGAAGCAACTACTCACCTTCAGTGTTGGGCAGGTACCTTTAAAAAAGTAATTGTTACTAGCTACTCCTCACAAAAGCAACTTAGTTACATCATTATAAAAGTAACAAATTAACAGGCAAAGTAATAGTTGCTTTTAAAAAAATCACATTTAATATAACTATAAAATAAATATAAAACATTTTACACTTATCACAGACGCAGAGAGATGCTTTTTTTCCTGGGCGTAATCTGCACGTCACATAAACATATTTGTCTTCAACCCCAGCGGAGGGAAAAGTAGGGCTTAAACTTCCAGTTTGTAGAAGCTGCCTTTGACTGACTGTGTGAGTATGTGTGTGTGAACACCCGCACTACTCTGGCTTAAATTGAGTAAATGTCCATGGTTAGCCAATCAGAGGCAATCATCGCGTTCTCAGTTACATCATGTGTACAGACACACCAATTATTATCTCTGTCTATGTGTCCCGTCCCAGCCCCGAACACACACACACACACACACACACACACACACACAAACAAACACTTACACACCCACCCCAGAGAAAGCGAGGTCTTATGGCTGAGAGAGACGCTGCTTGAAAACTGTTTCAGTGTTCTCGGTTATAGTAACGTGCATTTTATTGTCGGTAGCGGTAACGGCGTTGTAACGGGGGAAACAGTAACTGGTTTGAATACCCGTTAGTAATGCTGTTTATTTATAGCGTCGTTATTCCCATCACTGCTCACCTTTAATTGTTTGCAGAAATGAATTACTATGAAGTGGCATGTTTAGGTAGTGGTAGTGTTGTAGTACTCGAGACCGGTCTTGAGACCATTTTCTGCTTTCTCGGTCTCGTCTCGGACTTGACTCTTCAAAGACTCGGTCTTGACTCGGTCTCGGACAGCAGTAGAAGGAGGAGGACTCGTAATTTCGAAACCAGTTTATTTTTTTATATGATCATGTTAACAAAAACAACAATTATCCATCATTACAAATAAATTCAAATAATAAATTATAATAATAATAATAATAATAATAATAAATAATTATTAATGTAAGTTTTTTAAGCATGGAATTTTGCCATTATTTGAAAATTACACTGTGCTTGTTTGTGTAATTGGTGGACGTCTGTATTTAGTGTGTTGTTGTGATCATTATTTACTCAATATTAAATATTATGTGCTACTGTATTCTCAATATTATTACATAATTATATTGTGAAGTAGCCTAGAAATCTACACATACCACTAGCAAATTTGAATTTGCTCTATAGGCCCTAACTATGATCAAATTATATTAATGATAGTAAAAAGTCACATGAAGAGATTAAGCACACCTCCCTACCATAATAATGTACAGGAGCTCCTGCAAACAGTTCTTAGTCTAGCTTAGTTTTTAGGCCTAACAGTTCATTATTAACTGGGGTGATATTAAATCTTTGCAATGAAAACTGTCTTTTGTTTATGGTCTTGGCCTCGGCTCGGTCTCGATTCCTGAAAGACTCTGTCTTGACTTGGCCTTGCTTCCTCAAAGACTCAGTCTTGACTCAGTCTCGGCATAGGCGGTCTCGTCCCCATCACTAGGTAGTGGTACTAAATTAGTTACTTCAAGGTTATCATTAATTGCAAAGGTCTAAGGGCTGTTTTCATGTAAAGTAGAGGTTCTTAGCTTCTATACTTTGCTCCTGGGATCAACAATGTTATGTAATAAGCCTGTTAAATGAACAATGTGTAAACGAAAAGCATGGGTTCCCAATACTGATGCAGAAACATCTGTTTGTTTTTTTAGGTAAACTCAGAGCCATTAACCCAGAGAACGGGTTCTTTGGTGTTGCCCCTGGCACCTCAATGAAGACGAACCCTTATGCCATGGAAACAATTTCCAAAAATACTATATTCACGAATGTAGGTGAGACAAGCGATGGCGGAGTTTGGTGGGAGGGTCTTGAACCACCTCTTCCCAATATCAGTTTAACCAACTGGCATGGAAAGTCCTGGAGGACTGGTGAGATTGACTATTATTTTATAGTGGTTATAGGTTGGAATACATTGTGTAAACCCACTGTCGTGGCTTTTAGGTCCACTTTGAGACTATAATATATTGCAAATTTTGTATAAGCCATTCTGATGTCATCATAACTAAATTGGAGACATCACCAACGCATTCTGGGTCTAGACCCTGCCCTCAACCTAGTGGTGGATATGAATACAACTTTGCACTGTGTAGTCTCTTCCTTTGCAGATATGCTTAATATGACTGTTTTAGTAATTCAATTCATTGTTATTTTTTCAGGTACTTCTACAGTGTGTGCGCACCCTAACTCCAGATTCTGTGCTCCTGCCGCCCAGTGTCCTATCATAGATCCTCTCTGGGAGAGTGATGAGGGAGTGCCTATTGATGCCATCATATTTGGTGGTAGAAGACCAGAAGGTAGTTACCACAGACTTTTCTCTTTACATAATACAAAACACATTGTAACATAATTGTGTCGGCTTCTCTTGGTGAAAATTTGTTGTATCAGAAGCAGTGCTTATGTGGCATTTGGAATTGTTACTGACATTAATTTGTAATTAACTTGCTTGTTTAATGAGTAAGCTAACAAAAGCTAATTGCAGAGTCCAAAGTTTTCATTTTAAAGCTAAAACTGATGATCTTTCCCTGCTTCATTCTATCTCAGGAGTACCTCTAGTTTATGAGGCTTTTAACTGGCGCCATGGAGTATTTGTGGGTGCTGCCATGAGATCTGAATCTACAGCAGCTGCAGAACATAAAGGTACATCCACTGGTTTTCTGAATAATTCTGAATGGTTTGATACAGAATGGTACACAGTAGAGTATCTCAGACTTTCATTACAATAGTTAAATATTTAAAGGAAGTTTAAAGGAATTGTAAGATGACCCTCTCCTGCAATGTTTTGTTATTCAGGTAAAGTGGTCATGCATGATCCTTTTGCTATGCGCCCTTTCTTTGGATACAACTTTGGTGACTATCTGGCCCACTGGCTGAGCATGGAGACAAGGAAGGACCCCACTCAGCTCCCAAAGATATTCCATGTCAATTGGTTCAGGAAAGATCCTCAGACCAATTCTTTTTTATGGCCTGGTTTTGGCGAAAATGTCAGAGTCCTTGAGTGGATCTTTCGTCGATGTGGCCGCATGACAGAAGATGAAGCTGCTAAAAAGAGCATTATAGGTTGGGTGCCTCAAGAAGGTACCATCAACACAGAAGGTTTGGGTAATAAAGTAGATATGACTGAACTCTTTTATCTTCCTAAACATTTCTGGCAGAAAGAAGCCCAAGAGCTTCGAGCTTACTTCACTCAGCAGGTAGGGGTTGACCTGCCTATGCAGATAGAGGGTGAGCTGAGAGCACTGGAAGAGAGAGTGAAAAATTAAGGAAAGGATTTTAATAAGGCACAGGATTAATTGAAAGAAAAAAATCTTGAATATAGAAGACCAGTCACCCAAATTAAGGGCTGGGAAATTTGCAGAGTAAGTGCATCAGATTTGATAGTGTTCTGTGAACCTTACGTTTTAAGGTTTTAAAAAGGACCTGAAACAACTGAACCAAAAATATCTAGAATATGTAGAGTGTAGAATTCAGGGTATTTGTGAAGTTGAGTCAGATGTTAACATATTTAAGACATAATCTGATTTAATAAATGACCAATATTGTATCCTTTTTGTACTGATTTTTTGTTCTAATTAATATTCAGGGGTAAAAAAACGTGATTGCATTTTTGGAGCATTAGCGACTAAGCATGTTTTGAGGAGTATACTCATCCAGTTAATTAAGCAGTATAAAATACAAAACATACAGTCTTCA
>JBBKCR010166744.1:0-15786 GCA_037577295.1 Ladigesia roloffi | reverse complement strand
CTCTCTCTCTCTCTCTCTCTCTCTCTTTCTCTCTCTCTCTCTCTCTCTCTCTCTCTCTCTCTCTCTCTCTCTCTCTCACTCTCTTTCTCTTAATCTAGATCTCTCTCGCTCTCTCGCTCTCTCCCTCAATCTATATCTCTCTATCTCTTTCTCTCTCTTCCAATCTACCTATCAAAAAATTGTACTTTTTCTTCTTCAAACCAATGTGAAGGTCCAACCTGCCTGTGGAATGCCCCCCACACACACAACTCAACTTCAGCCAGCTCTCCTCCTCCACTTGCATGCCCATTCTTCTGCCTGTAGATGGTGCTCTGGTTTATATATTCATGTGGAATTACCTAAACCAGCTGGCCACAATCCCGACCTCATTTCTCTATACTTGGAACACACATAGTTGATCTATTCTTCAGCAAGCCACAGAAACCACACCACCCTTACACACCATTCCTTTGAACCTTCCTTCCTACTAACCAATACCAATTAAAGCAAAATGTTTTATTCTAAATGTCTACTGCATCTATAGGATATGGTCCAAAGATTTTAGCCTTTTCAGAATCAGAATCAGAATCAGTTTAAAAAGGCGAAATATACTTATATACAAGGAATTTGACTTTGGTAGGTGTTAGCTCTCTGGACACATAACAATAGACATTTGGTGATATACATACAGTGAAGGAACCATAGGCACACACTGTACAATAAACACAACACACACTTTTTTTGATACATAGTGTACAAATAATGGAGCTAATAGTGCAAACATAATGGTGCAAGAGTCGTAGTGCAAAAAAAAGAAAATGTGTATTTAGTAAATTCAGTCAACCCCATCGACAGAAGCCAATGGGCAGGTGATGAAGCAGTTTCCACCTGGTTACTATTATAAAGCTATTCCAATTGTTCAGAATTAAGTTTCAAGCACTATTCTAAATGTCTATGGTAAAAATAATGAAATAAAAACTATTGTAATTAACGTTTTAATAAATGATAGTTTAGGGTTATTTTTTTTCCTTATTTTGAGACCCAGTTTAATGGCTTCCTATGTTTCTGTCTATCAGCAATACAAATTTCATTTCAGCCTCTCTGTCCTCTTATAAAACAGAGACAGGACTGCACTGAATGGTCAAACTAGGACATGCATCTTTTACGATTATTTAATAGTGGAAGTTTATGACGGATTGTTAAAGTTACAGGGCTGCAATTTAGCTAGACATCCTGCTGAGAAATACTGTCCCTAAAACCGACTTGTAGCAAATAAATACAGCCAGTTTTGTGGCCCAACATATAAATGTCCTAAGACTTCAGATCTCGATGTCTGTGTCTTTCTTTGCTTTTCTCATCCCTCACACTAGTTACCCAGGCAACCGAGCAGGAAACAGCAGCCTGTCTAATGCAGCATCTCTAGCACTGATCAGCTGATTGAAATGCTGTCTGTACCTCACATCATGATGAAATCAGAATCTAGCTAGGAGTCAGAGGACATGAAGTATGCTGATTGAATGCAATGCTTATAGTAAGTGTTCACTCAATTAGTTACACTTTCTTCAAATGTCAGGTACAAACAATTATGGGTTCTTAAGCTCGTCGTAGAAAATAATTTGAGTTTAAGCACAACCCTTTCATAAATGTCCTCAGTGTTCTGTTTAAAATGTTTACCTGTTTTCATCACAGTTGGGGGTCCCCTCATTTAAGGGTATAGTCATAGGCCACCTGGTGATTGGTCTTCTTGGTTCTTGTGTAGGAAATTGTTTATGGTCTCTTGTGTTTATGGTTGTTTCTAGCACCAGAGCTTTTAGAGTTCAGAAATTATATTTTAATGTGACCTAATTTATATGATTCTTAATGTGGAAAAGTATAAAAAAAACACTGCTGTAATAAATAGTCTCCTCTTGCAATGTGACCAGCTGGATGGCAAAACACCACTGGAAGTTTGTCATAAAGGCAAGTATTGCCATTTTGTTTGAGAGTGAACAAGATTTGTTTCCTTTGAATTATTCAAGATCTGTATACACAGCATCATTTCTTTCATTTTGATGTTTGTTCATTTAACATTATGCTTTAACCTATAATGCACAACATGGGTCTCAAGTGCATTCATTTTCTATGGAGTTTTGTTAGAGTTTCTTAGCTAGTTAAAAAAAAAATTTGATTTTGTCATTTAATATACCAAGTTTCCATCACTTATTTAGTTTATTTCCAAACATCAATCATTGTTTTCATTTATTTATGGTTACTCCTTGAATTATGACACTTTTTGTGCATCTATATTATGTTCGTACACATGGGTCCCAAATGACCCGCATTCATTTCATATCTAAAATTAAGCAAGAATCTGAATTTCTTTGCAGTATTGTTTGAAATCAGTTTAACTCATCATTTAATTTCAAAATGTATCAATAAGCTTTTAACAAACAGCAATAATTATGTTCATTCCATTATGCCTACTCCATGAATGGGAATACATTTGGTGAAACAATACCTTGGCTGAACACTCAAAGTGATTGTCACTAAAATAATGAATATTATTCAAGTCATTTTAATACAAACAACAACAACAAAAAATTATAATACTAATCTGAATAAACCTGTTACTATAGTGAGCCATGGAGAGCTGGATTATTAACTTTCAAACTGTGAAGAATATATAGAGAATAGAGAACATAGAGAATGCGCCTAGACAGCTCTCTCAGTGCTTACACGAATCACAAATGACCACAGTCACTTTGTGGTCTTTGCATTTGGAACAGGACATGGGGAGTTTTCTATCTGTGTACAATTTTACACAATTATATTCAATAATACCTATGTAATAATACTGTAATATTATAACTGAAAATTAATACTTACATGTACATTTGCAAAAGTAGCTCTGTAAACTTCTAAAATGTATGTCAGCAGTCAATGGTCAACAGTGGTTCGCATTTAATGTTTTCCTGACTGGAAACACTTGCAAATATTATAGTTCCTCAGAATTTCCATAGGGAATAAATATGGGTCACTTACAATACTACCTAATTAAGGTAGTGAGAGTGCTGTTATTTTGAAACGGAAGTGGCTGGGGTAAAAACTGATTAACCATGATTTGGTAGCAAAATTGGGTCTCCAATTGTTGGAGTGCATAGCACATGAAATCACCCATTCTCTGTTTCATTACTCACTACAGTGTTCCACACTTCCCCCAGAGGCAGTATGAGCTCTAATGTGGTTCAGATGGGTTTCTACTGCCAATAAACTGCGAACAAGTTGAAGATCATTGCCAGTAAAGCATTCCACCACTGGCCAGTGGGGCAGTAGACAGATTCTCTGGAGTGATGAATAACATTTCACGATCTGGTAGTTTGTGTTTGGCCTATGCCAGTTAAATGCTACATGCTTGTATGCATTGTTTCCAAAGTAAAGTTTGCTGAAAGAGGGTAATAGCCTCAAACTGTTTTTTGGGGTTTAAGCCAGACCTCTGTGTTCCAGTGAAGGGCAACATGAAAAATTAATATACCCATTTTTAAAATAGGTGTGATGGTCAGATGACCACATATTTCTGGATAAATGGTCAATATACAGTACAAAAAAATATTTTATTAAAAATATATTTGACCGTGCTTTGGGATAATTTGTCACACACAATTCTGAAACAAATATACATATGAATATTTAAAACCTAAAAAGGGTTTAATATTGGTAATCACACACTTTAAACCGATTAATTTATTTAGGCTTTTTAAGTCCAAGTCCAGGTTTAAAAAAAAACTGAAAGGAGTGTGTAATTATCATTACGACCAGCAGAGGTCAATATATCCCAAAATGTAATCTACTCTTCCTTAGGGAGGAGTAGGGGGTTTAAGGCTATGGGGCTGAATTCCACTGGTTAATCCACAAGCTGTGCTCCGAAAAAAAAAAAATGTGCAGCAGAAATGCCCTTACCTGTCAGGTGATCATAATTAATATCACAGACCTGTCCATGATTGTCTCAATGCACCTAGTCTTATTTGCATGTTAAGCAGGTGGGACCAGCCCCCTTGCCATGATGCAATACAATGCAAGACAAAAAGCAATGTATTGGGCTTAACGTCACAGTGCAATATTACTTTTGAATACTGATGCATTGAAGGTGCAGTCTTGAGTTTATCAGCGCCTTGGATTGGTACAGTTACTCACATCCTGTAAGGACCTATCATTCCAAATGTCAGTGCTTTAATACAGGGAAACATGTTTGTGATATTTTTCAACTGTACAGTTACAGAATATATAACAAAGGGGAAAATTGAAGCCATGAAAGAGACAACGTGGCGTGCGTAAATGAAATTTTCTGTTTCACTGTGTACACGTATTGACACTTTGTTTCTTTGGAGTCATGAAAGGCAATCTCAGCTTGCATCCTGCAGAGAGCTGGGAAAATAAGCAGTGCAGCAGTCTCAATTAAATAATCAAGGCGAACAATTTAGTGGAACACTGTGCACAGCACTTCCAAAGAGTATGAGGTCTCTTGTCTAAAAGAATGAGCTGACCTTTATGTGATTTTAGTTGACATGGTCCAACACAAACACAAAAAAATCTATTAAAATGCATAAAAAGGAGTGACGAGCCGCAGAATTCATGCACTCAAACGTTTTCCTCTTTGTCTTCACTGATGCAGTAGCTCATCTAACGAACCTGTACTTGTTCCAGTGAAGCAGTAGGTGTCTGGACAGGCAGTATCCTGCGAAATTGAATGTGTAAATGAGTGGATGTCAGAGGATGGGATCATTATAACTGACCTGTCATTTCCAACAGGACTATTATACTTGGTCATTTATTTATTGAGGGAAAATGATGAAAAGTGTCAAAAGCGAACCTCTGGGGTTTGCAGTTAATTTTGAGGTGAAATTAGAGTCAAATTGTTTTGTCAATGGTTTGAGTGGGTACCCTGTTATATTTACAACCACAGATGTATTAGTCTTATCCTCACAAAACATCTCTGAAATATTCTGGATGATTCTGGATATTTTTAAGGGCCTCAGAAAAAGAGCTGTTCATCAGACTGGATCCAAATGTTACAAAACTATCTCTAAAGAACATAAACCTCTTCAATCCACAGTAGGGCAGATTGTGTACAAAATGGAAGAAATTCAAGACCATGGGAACCAGTCCCAGGAGTGAACAACCAACAGATCAGTCCAAGAGAATGGAGTGCAAGAGACAAGACATGTTGCATAGGAAGCCAGGGTATCTTCAATATAACTGCCAGTAAATAGAAGCAATCAAAAGGAAAATGTGACATGTATAAGTGGTATTTTCAGTTTGACTGTGTGCATATGTATTGACACATTGTAATTTTGGAGTCATGAAATGTAATCACACCTTGCATCCTGCAGAGTTGGAAAAATTAGCGTTGCGTCAGTCGCAATTAAATCATCAGGGTGAACCATTTACCAGAACACCCTGTTCACAGCAGTTCTAAAGAGGATGACGTGTCTTGTCAAAAAAAAGAGCTGACATTTATTTTATTTTAAACTACATTGCTGCCGCCCCCCCCAAAAAATAAAAATATATATTAGAGGTGTGCAGAATGGCCACTATTCGTATCTGTATTTGTTAAATGGAAAAATAATTCTTATTTGTATTGGTACTCGAGTACAATTTAAATGCAGTACGCAAAGTTCATCCACACACCCCTACTAATCTACTCCTGAACTTGAGAGTGTGACGGGGGAGGGGGCAGGGAAGCAGAATATCTAAAAGTGAAAGTGGTCAATCGGTCATCCGTGAACAAACCACTGCACACAGTGTGAACAGCACAAAATTGATCCGCTGTATTTAACTAATTCACCAAATGAAACAGCGGGCAGCCAGGAATTGCGCAGTGAGCAGTGTGTGGGGACGGAACTGCGCTCAGGAGTACCTCAAAGGTGACTAGCGGTCTTCAGGATCAACCCACGACTCTCTGATTGCAGGGCGAGACACGCAAGCGTGTGACCGGGGGTGGGTGCGGGGTTCCCGAATACAAATGTTTTTTTTAAGTATTTTTCCGAAAAACCATATTTGGTTTCGGCCCCACCCCAATATATATGTGTGTGTGTGTATAGATGCATGAAAGGAGTGATGAGCCTCAAATTTCATACATTCAAACATTTATTCTTTACCTTCACTGATGCAGGAGATCATATATGATGACCTGTACTTGTTCCTGTGTAGCAGTAGGTGTCTGGACAGGCAATGATGTGACACTGACAGTGTAAATGAGTGGATGTGAGAGGATGGGAAAATGATAACTGACCTGTTATTTCCAACAGTACTTTCATACTCACTTTTACTTATTTTCTCTTTCACTGTGTGTATATGTATTGACACTGTCACTTTGGAGTCTCACCTTGCATCCAACAGTGCGCTGGAAAAATTAGCATAGCAGCAATCCAATTAAATCATCAGGGTGAACAATTTACTGGAAAATTTGGTGCATAGCAGTTTCAAACAGTATCAGGTCTTGTGTCTTGTCTTGATCTAGTCTTCACAGCATGTTTCTGGAAGAGAATCATGGCAGGCACACATTTCTGAAAACCTGAATGGAAGTGTTGTTGCTCAAAAACAAAACCTTTTCTAAAGAAACAGGATTTCTCCAAACTACAGTCAGGCAGATTACATACAAAAGGAAGAGATTCAAGTCCAAGGAGCAAAAATCAGTCCAAGAGCAAAGAGTGTAATAGTCCTTGTCTTGGGTACTTTGAGCTTCTGCTATAGGCCTCTCTGGCATTAGCTAATGCAAATATTTACGAGTCCACCATCAGGAGAACGCGAAAAATGTTATACATGGCAAGGCTGCAAGAACAAAGGCACTGCCATCATTGATGGAACAATAAATTCTGAGTTATACAAGCTACATTTATAGGAAAATGTCACAACATCTGTTGGTGATTATTGAGAATGTGGCTAACACAGCGAAAAAAAAATATTCAAATTCTGACCTTTACATGGTACTAATGAGCAATGTGCTAAAATGGTGTCAGGCCGATGTATAAGACTAATCAACGGTTATTAGAAATATTTGTTAGAAGGGGGTTCACATTAAAAACAAAGGATCCCATACTTTTGCCACACACTGAATACATAAAATGTCAAGTTTAATATTTGTCTCTATAATTTGTTTTTGTTTAAGCTGAAATCTAAAAAAAAAGTCCACAAAGTTCACAAATATTCCAGCACCACTTAAGCCATGCTTGTTATGAAGACATTTACGCTGTGAGGATCTGCTTAAATGTCAGATCCCAAGTTTTTGTTTTATAACACTGATGACTGATGGTCCTCTAGATAACATGTGCCACAATTCCTGCAGGGCTCAATTATTAAATCTGCTCTCATTCACTGCTCTGGGGTAACATCTGGGGTCCTATGAGGCATAATGTCTGATGTGTGTGTGTGTGTGTGTGTGTGTGTGTGCATATAAACAGATCATTGATATGACACAAAACAGCTTTTGCTAATTGCTAAACATACTGCTCTTGTGAAATATCCCTCCAACAAATGAAATTAAATCATTCAATCCGTGGCATATCTAGATAAATAGAGGAAATAAGTATGGAATCCCTCAGTATGGAAGAAATAAATAGAGAATAAGTAATGCAATAAGTAATTTGTTGCTTCTCTTCAGGCCAAAATTGCTTAAGTACAGTTTCATTTGAATTGAGATGTTGTGGATCCAGACATCTTGCTGGCCATGTCAATTGAGTTGATATGGGTTTCCAGATATTTCCAGAAAAAAAAATGTTTTTTCAAATGATATTCTGATCACTGAAAATAATTGTAAATCATATTCTGAATTTCACTCACACTCCATGATTGTTTCTCCTTAGCACACTGTGACCTTTTTGTATTGTGTTTAAATGATAGTGAAGGTTTGTGTTTGGCTCCTTTGTGTGTAAAAAAATTATTCAACCCATTTCTTACAGTTCTGACTCATGTTTCTGTCCATTGGTTTTGTTGTGTATTTCCCATTTTCAAGGCACATTGCTGTGAGTTATTTTTATACAGACTGTTTGACATCTACTGTGGTCTACCTGTATGTTTTCCTTGTGTAATCTTTTCATGTTGTTTGTACCTACACCTATTTTTAGAAACGGCTGAACAGGACCAACCCGAATGTTTTGCTACACTTGAATTCCTTCTTGAGAATTTTCAATGAAGTTTCAAAATAATAGCAATAAAGAAATAGTGTTAATGCACGATAAATTGAGTTAGTGTGATAATAAATGTGTTAACTTGTTGAACCCTAATTAACCCTAGTTAACTTGTTTCTTTTAAAATAGCCAAGTCCAACAGCTGTTTAAGATCTAAAAGCACTCCCTTTTAACTGCAGAATCATTTACATTCTAGACTTATGCCAAGGTTTGTTTTATCAATGTATCAGACATGATTTCATAATTAACACCACATTGAGTGCCACTTGAAACAGAAGAATCTATAGCATTAAAGGGGGCGAAGTATGCAAAATTCACTTTATCTATAATAGGTATATGGGCTATAAAAAACATGTTCATGGAGTTGTTTGCACAAAATTATTCACACTTAAAGATATATCAACAGCTTTACTCTTCACAGTTTCAGGCCCTTTCAAAATGAGCCTTTGGACGGTGCCTAGTGTGAGGTAATTAGCATAGAACCACCCCTCATTTATTGAGACCCACACACTAGATTAGTTGATTATCCGCCATGTTGTCTGCGTTTCACAACAGATAAAACAAGCAATATGAATATAGGCAAAGACAAGTCACACATGAAGTGTTGTTAGCTGCAACAATCAGAACAAATTAATTTTTCTACCTTAATATGTTCTACCTTAAAAAGTTCCACCTTAAAAATCGGATACGGAGTTGTGACTAAGGAGCTAACTTCAGCCTCGGAAGATATGTACCTGCTGTCCGTGACAAGTCAGCAGATGAGGGAGATGTAAGTACTTTCAAATAAAGACATTTGTGTTTCTATCATATTTAAGCATTAACTCGTTTGTTCATTTCGTTTCGTAAGCATGGGATGGGTGAGCCCCGAAAATGCTGCAATTTAATTTTTGTTTTCGAGACCGTTATTTTGAAATTGGTGTGTGTGTGTGTGTAGAGTCAGTTGTTACCTGTCCAGTTAAAGTGGTCGTGTTTTAGGATTGGATGATCTGGGGTCTCATTTATAAAACTTTGTGTAGAACTTATACTGAACGTGTACATAGGAACGCAAAGTAAAAGTCAGATATATGAAAACGTGCGCACGCACAACTCCAAGCAAATTCAGCTTTATAAATAGCACCCTACCTGGGATTGTTCCACGTGGATTTGCAGCACATTCCGCCCTCGACACGCCCCCGTTCAAATATACATGTTATATGCAAATCACCTCATGAATATAGAAGCCCCCGATTTAAACCTGAAAAAAGCTCCGTGGCTACTGAATGGAAAAGTAAATAGATAAATTTATCTTTGACCGAAATAAACGAAGTGAGTGCTGCCAACAGGACGGTGCCTGAAATTAAAAAAATGGTCAGATTTAAAAGTAATCCTAAAAAAATAATTTTGTTGTCTCCCCCACCCCCCTCACAAAGACAATGAGAGCAGTAGGTGGTGAGGAGTTACAGGGTGCAGTCTGCTCCATTCACTGCTCCCATCGCAGCATCTCAGATAACTTGCACGTTAATCCAAAAGAACACAGGAACCCAGTCTTCAAACGACACAGGTCCACCAAAATATTTCGCACCTTAAACCAGGCTAAGGTTGTCTGTGACCCGCAATCAAAAGTAAAGGGCTTATTTGGAAGACATTTGAATATTCGCAGTATGAGACCAAAACGTAAACAGTTAAAAACATCTGCTGTGCAACTTCAATATTGACTTGTTAGGACTTTCAGAGACGTGGCTGACCCATTATTACCCAGAAGCTGTAGTGAATATGCCCGGTTATAATGTGTTCCAGGATAAAGTAGTCGTGTGTTGAACCAGGTTATCGTGCATCCACGTTTGACAGGACCATATCAGCATCTCAGATAACTTGCACGTTAATCGAATGTACATGTTTTCTATTTACATAAATGAATTCGTTGTCATATGGAGCCCTTATTGCCTGTATTTGTACCGGGATTGCGCGGTTTGTCTCTAACATTGGACCCAGTTCAGCACAAAGATCCAAAATCACACATCTAGGTATCTAGGCACACAGGGAATTATTATAAATGTACTAATATATTCACCCTCTTACTGTAATTTTTGCTCATACTGTAATTATTGCTCCTTTGCACATTTCCTTCATTTGCAAATTCACAATATTATCCACATCTGCATGTCACACTTATTTTTATTTTTATTTTTTTTACACACTTTTGTTCTAATTTTGTTTTGTTTAAAACCTAAATTGCTTAACTTAACCTCGGTATCTGTGTGTGGAAAGCAAAGAAAGAAATTCATTGTACAAAGAAATGTAATCTGTACTGTACACATGACTGAAAACATTTTGATTCTTTGAATCTCTTCACTCGCGGTCACATTTTGTTCTTTCAAATTGTGCATACGCATGGATTAGAGTTTGCGCACATATACGCACATTCTGCCATCAAGTGTTTTTCTATAGATCGCAACTTGTGTGTAAAACGAGGCTATAAACGAGGCCCCAGGTCTGTGTACATTTTGTACTTTAGGTTTTAGTGTAGATATTTTATTTTCTGATTAAGCCTCACACTTTTCTGATTAACCCTCACTATAAATCGTCCTTATGTGCTGTTATGATTTGCATTTAAAAGGTCCTTATTTTCTGTATTGGGTATGTTTTTTCGCATTAAAAATCCATCCTTGGAATCTACCTCACCTCACTTCCCGTGCACGGCTTGACAAGCCAAAGTATGTGTAGTTCCTGATTGTTACCGATATAAAACCATGAATAGAACACATAGATGTCTTCCCTTTTTGAGGCACAAATTAAAATATATTACACCAATCTTCAAGCATACTTTTTCCATATTAAATCAGTATGGATCTGCTAAAAATCATAAATATAATGTTTACAACCATCTACATGTATAAGAAGTTAATAATCCATCCCTCTGCTCTGCCGAAAGCTGTTAAAACTAGACTACTAACACAGGTTTGTGAGCTGTATGGATTTAAAAAAGAATTAAAGTTGTAGAGAACATGAGAGAGAAATTGCTGTGGTGTTATTATTAGCTTTGGTCAGTATCAGCTCTGATGAAATAATGGGAAAATGGTGTGTGGTCATACAGTGACATCACATGAGTCTTTCTGAATGAGGTTGGCAGTAAATGCGTACTCAATGGTAAGATCTTAATGGACCGACTACTGCAGGCCTTGGTTTTATACATCTTGTTCACTGTAGGAGTCTTTCCACTATTTGACAAAGATGGAAGCATCGCAGACTATAAAATATGATCCTCTAGTTTTATATAGCCCTAAAAAATAAAAGACCACTGCAAAAAAAAAATTCTCAGGTCTTTATCCTTTATAGGTGCAAGTATTGACTGAACAGCTTTGCTTTACCTTTATGAACTGCTGACAATATCTCTTTTTTTCCAGAGCTATACATTGTAAAATAATTTGTCCATAAATGTTTTCATATTGTACTGCACTCTTGTATAGTTATTGCTGACATTCACCTTTGTGCATCACTGGACATCTAATCTGTCTGAGGAGATAAAATTAAATGCCTGTTGCAGGAATGGAGCTCTTTTAGGGATTGATTCATTGATTAAAGAGATGAGCTGCATCCCTGGAAGCTGATTGAAAGATACGTTACCATTGATTTTACTGTGTGCTGCGAGTATGCCACTTCAGCAGACAAAAGAGAAATGCTTCTCCCTCAAGACAGATTGATGTCAGGAATATTAATTAGTATATATATAGTTGCCATGAAACCTTGTCAGAATATCATATTAAATTAATAATTTTAACATACATATTGCTCTTTGTATTGTGTGAATATTTCATGACTAATGGACCAATAGAATCAGACTAGAATTACTTGGAAGTCATGTTTTTAATAACAGATTAAAATGCATTTTATTTTTATTTTAAGTTCACAATTTTTATGAATTTTTATGAACTCACATTCCTAATATAGTGTTAAATAACTATTGGCGATTGTATTATGGGAACCGTGTTCACTGCATTGCTTCCATTTGTTTGTGTTATACCTCCATGATGCACTTGCCTATCAGTGCATCACATATATCCTTTCAGTCTGCCTTGCATATGACTTCACATAGAGCTGCAAGAAGAAGTGTGATAAAAAGCCAGGTCAGGGATCCATAATGGGGGGCCTTGTTTATCTGATCAGTTTCACATATGCTGCTTTCCTTGGGCCACGGCAATATGGAGAGGGGTATGAGCAGAAAACCCAATTAGAGACAGATCAAAATTGCGTCTGCCGGGTAAACGATCTTAGATTTCGGCAGAGATGTCTCCACACCCACACACTCTCTTCGTGCTGAGAAGCAACACACGCTTCCTTGTGCTGATGAAGAGAAGCTGTTTTTATTACACTTTTCTCTCAAGCGCTGGGGGATCTCAGCTATAGTTTGTGGACAATTCAGATACAAAAATGTTCATTTCCAAAAAAGGAGAAAATGATTTTTACTCCTGAAATTCCATTTAACCTCTCAAATTAAACGCAGCTCCGATAAATAAATGAATTAATGAAGTTCAGCTCATACACAGTTTGTGCAAAACTGGTGTTTAATGTCTCAGATTGACTCCTGAGGTTTAAACGGGTCTTACATGGGGTTCATGAATGAATAATGGAACTTCTTCGGGGCAGCTGGTGGCCTAGTGTTTGGGGAGCTCACCCTGAGATCAAAAGGTCGTGGGGTCAAATCCCTGCACAGCTAGTGACCTCACTGAGATACCCTCGAGCAAGGGACAGTCCCCAAACACTGCTCTCCGGGTGCCCCTCATTAGTGGCTGCTTCACTTGGTGAATATGTGCAGAAAGAACTCACATGGTCACTCTATGAGGTTAATGTTGCTAGCAAACACTAGAGGTCAACAGTCGTCCAAATGTTTTCTGGAATCACATCCCTGACTCTCTTCTAAACCTGCTCACACTGCATCCAGCTCTTCTCTAAGGTGCCACAGACCAGAGAGTATGATGTAAAATACAGTATGTCTTATTGTGAGCTATATACAACCTGTGGAAATATCTGATCTGGTCTTGTTTTTGATATTTCTATCCTCAGCTGTGAAGATTCTGTCTTTTTTATAGCTCTGTCAAGAAGTCTGCAGCACCTTAATGATGGGCCAGATGCAGTCAATGTTTGTTGACTACAGTGGTCTTTGTAGTGACAGTTAAAAACCCAACAAACCAAATATGCATGCCAAACTTGGCTTGGCGGATTACAGAAATCTGAGGTAAAATTGTGCGAAGATTGTGTGAATTTGCTATTTTGACAACCTATTCATTTAAGGAAGCGTTTCCCTTTTCATTTCAAACAGGTTTTTCTCTTCATGCCTGGTTAACAGCCAAAAAAAGCTGGCAATCATGTGCAGCATGTGTTCACACTGCTATAGTGCTGTTGTGGTTTTGTATGAGTGACTTGAAAACTTTGCCAGTAAACAGTCACTGAAAACAAGCTGTGATTTCACAGAAACATTCTTGCACTTCAGACGGTAATACTCACACTGATGGACAATCCCACCTTAAGCAGCACAGCTTTGGCAGACGTTCAGTGTTTCTTTTCTTCTGCAGCTGTGAGTCAGAAAGTGCATAAACGAATGAACCTGGGTGTTTTCACTGTGTGTACTGCACTCCTGCATCTACTGCCCTCTGTGTGCTGAATTCCATCACTCTTAGCTTGGCTAGTTTAAAACGGCAACTCCTGCTGCTCAGACAGAGGAGCACGCCGCTGGAATGCTAACCATTACTCTCGTGTGAAGTAATGTGTGGAAACCTCAACGATAATGGAAGATACTTGTGTTAGCCGGGCTAATGTGGATGTTAGTTTTTGTTGTTAAGCTGTCGTGCTTGACAGATAACACACTGTGATTCTACTCTAGATATTCACTGCTACTGTTGAAATGAGGCATGATCCTGAGCTGCTCATTATGATGACAAATACACTTGCACACTAAACAGCAGTCAGTGCATCTAAAAGCCATCATGCTGCCATCACTTTGGGCCTTCCCTCACTCTGTGTAGTGACACATGCTTAACTCTTACAAATAAAGGGGCCAAAATAGTTTCTCCCTAATTTTCTCATGTGATGGATAGTGAATGAGAGGAACCTTTTTGAAGTTGGTAGGTCCTAATCTAGTTGCCAGTTAAAGGTACAGTTATAACTGTACATTCAGGCCAGTAACCATTTAGGAAGTGTTATTTTTAAAACTGTAATTACACCCAATCTCTGCCCAAACAAGCCACTTACAGGGCTGTTACAGATCGGCTGAGAGAAACAGTGAACTCCAGCTGACTGAGAGCTGTACTTCCTGGGAACGTGTGACTCTGCAGGCTTGCTGTGGCATCGTGTGTTCATCAGTGTGAAAAATCAACACCTGAGGTCTTGCTGGCGCTTCAGTTGCACATAATCGCCCAAAACAAGGAGCTTGTTTATGGCTTTGTGTTTCATATGGCGCAGTGTACTGCTGAACACAACCAAGATGTGAGTTTTAGTTTAGAAAATTGGAGGCAGCTAACAAATGACCAGTCTCTTGAGCATATTTGTGTTTATACATGCAAGAAATAATTACACTTTCAGTCCATTATCTATAGGTTTACCAAGTATACATTATATTGAAAAGTATTGGGACACTACAGCTTTTTAAGGGTTGGTCTATGGCCCTTATTCCCAGTGAAAGATCATCTTAATCCCTAAAATACCAAGACATTTTGCATGCCTTCAACTATGTGGACACTATTTGGGGAACAACATTTTCTAATCCAGCCTGACTGTGCCCCATTGGACAGGGCAAGCTATAAACACGTGGTTGAACGAATAAGGTGTGAAAAAAAAACTTAACTGGCCCGCCCAGAGCCCTGACCTCAACCCCATCCAACACCTTTGGGAGGAACTGGAACAGAGATTGCGAGTCTGACCTTCTCGTCCAACATCAGTGCCTGACCTCATAAAAGCAAATCCCATCAGAAACTCCAAAATCTTGTAGAAAGCCGGCCAAGAAGCTGTTATAGCTGCAAAGGGGGACCAGCTCCACATCTGTGTCTACATATTTGAATGTAATATAATGGTCAGGCATCCCAATACTTTTGTCCAAAGAGTGTATAGCAACACTGTCAGGACAACACCTTCAATCTCCGTAATGGTAAAATTGTAGGGGAAGCATATAACCCGCCTAATACCCTCCTAATACCCTAATACCCTCCTATAACCCTCCTAATACTAGAATCAGAATGTAGAATTAAGACCATTTCTATTGGTCTGTTCGACACAACTTACACAATTTAACACGTAACATGCCTCTTTTAAATGCATCAAAACAAATGCTTATGTGTGCAAAGGCCTAGAAATGAATACATAAATTGGAACAAAACAACAGGAAAATGCTCCCAGTTGTAACCCTCCTTTACTGCATTGTTTTAGATTAGTCTAGAGCAGAAAGGTGCTGCTATCTGCATTGCTGTCCAGCTCTGGTATTTATGATCAGTGCTGATTTTCTCCTCAGGGCCAATGGTCATTACGGCTGCTCCCTCTGCCTTAAAGGGATAGTTCACCCCAAAAAATCTGATGTTTATTTGCTTACCCCCAGGACATCTAAGTCAAAGGTGACTTTGTTTCCTCAGCAGAACACAAACGCAGATTATTAGCTTTAGCCGGAGCAGTCTGGTAGTCA
>JBBKCR010166681.1:0-15797 GCA_037577295.1 Ladigesia roloffi | reverse complement strand
TGGCTACTTGGCACACACAAGCGATAAGTGGTGTTCCTTCTTCTCAACTGGCAACAGATGTATTCAAAGGACTCCCGTGATACTTTGTTGTCTGAAAATCTGAAAATAAAAATATTAAATGTTATTTACTGCATACATTGCGTTTTGAAAAAAAAAACAGTACAGTTGGTTAGCATTAGCATTTGAGGTTAAAAAAAACACATTGTAGTTAACAGGTTGTCAGAACTTACCAGTCGTCTTGTACGTAATCTTTGTCTATGTCGATCTTTTTCAAAGGCTGTAACATGCTGAATAAGCTGCCTTTGAATGCTGAAATACATTTTTTAAGTTTGGCGGAGAAGCAGCAAGCAAGCACGGGTGTCTGTTTTGTGGGCGTGGCCTGTGACGTGCAACTCCCGCTGACCTCCTGTCTAGTGGAAATGTGGGCCGGCACCTGGAACCGGCACCAGTGTAGTGGAAAAGAGATAAAATGGTGGTTTTCCACTGCCTGGTACCGGCTCAGCACGGTTCGGCTCAGCTCGCTTTTTTTGCTTTTCCATTACTAACATCTGGTACCCAGTACCCGGTACGATTCTTGTGGGGGTTATCCGCTGTCTGGTATTGGCTCGGATCAGTTCTACCCTGTTTAGTTTCCACTAGCGGACTTGAGGTAAAAACATGAGATAAAAAAACAGACATGATTTGATATGTCAGAATGGATTAAACCAGACGAGGCTTAAAGAAGCACGGCAGTGGACTGCTGGGAAAAAAACACCGGGACGCAACCACAGCAACCACCAATCAGGAACCTACGATATGTACGCGTCATCATATATTATCAGTTCAGCATGCTCGGTACCTCGGCCAAGGTGGTACCAAGAATAGTACCGGGTACTGGGTAACAGATTTGATGATGGAAAAGCAAAAAAACACCCCTGTTCTTGCCCCGCAATTTAATCTCCCAGCATTTTACATCCCACTCCCTGAGTGTGTTTAAAAACAAAGATCCAGGTACATCAAGAGATTTTAACAAAGCAAACTTTTATGTTATGTGTTCGACAAGGGAAGCTAAAATTTTGGACCACTGTTACATGCCATATATGCAGGGCTACAAATTTCATAAAGTTTCCTCATTCCTCAGTATAAACAAAAAATGTATTGGGATAGTGTAGTCACGAGGGAGGTGCAATGCTGGTCTACCCAATCAGAAGCCACGCTACAGGACATGCTGGATGACATTGACTGGGACACATTATGGTCCTGCGCAGGCAACACCAACGAGTTTATGGATGTAGCAGTTAGCTTTGTTAGCATGCTAGCAGAAAAGATCACCCCTATGGTGTGAGTCAATTCATTCCGGAACCAAAAACCCCTGCAGTGAACTCTACAACCACCATTTACAACATTGATCTCACCACCAGCGATATGAGTGCTTACAAAGCATCATCATAAGGTGCAGTGAGGGATGCCAAGCATCAATTCCAGGATAGGGTGGAGTTTCACTTCTACCAGAGCAACATGGTGCATGGAGCATGGACTGGGAACCATCGCAGACTACAAAGCCTTCTGCATTGACCAATGAGCTGAATGGGTTCTGTACCTGTCTCTAGGTTAGCCATGTGGCTAGTGCTACTTACAGCCTAATAATCAAGGCTGGTGACATAATCTGCGAGGAATGCGTGATCAGCATCATGGAACACAATGGCCGAGCGGCACTGAAAGGTGTGACCAGAGAGCATCACCAGCTGCCTGCTGCATTGCTGTGCTGAGCAGCTAGAAGGTGTGTTCACTTCTATCTTCAGTGAGTCTTTGGCAAAGTCCATGGTCCCCACATGCTTCATAAGATCCAGCATCGTCACTGTGATCAAGAACAACAAGCCCTCATTCCTTGTTGGGTGGTTGCATTGACCTCGGTGGCAATGTCTGCAAGACCAAGGAGCCGGTGTGGACTTCAGAAGGAGACAGTAGCAAGACTACCAGCCATTTATCCTAAATTGAGGCTCTTTGGAGACCATACTCATACAGAACTTCTCATTCTGGTATGGGAGTACCTGTGTTCAGGACCAGAAAGCACTTGAAATAGTGATCCAAGTCACAGAATGCTGCTGCAGAACTGTTATCCCTCATGTAAGGAGATGGGCTGAAGCAGTTTGGATCTTATAGGTCTCACCACAGTAATGGTCTGTTTCATCTTCTGCAATCTGGCAGAAGTTTCAGCACTATCAGGGCCAAATCAGAGAGACACAAGGTGAGCTTCTATCCTAAATCCAACAACAATGGACGCGACACTGTCCTGAGGCACAGAAGAAAATGCTGAGGGACACATGCTGGCATCCGAAACAGACTGAGACAGCAAGCGGACTGGACACCACTGCCTAGTATCATGCTGGCTTATACACAGTCACTGGACAAAAAGCAGGGCCTGAGTTATTTTATAACAAGAAGACATGGCTGACCCCACTGTGCCAAACCATGCTGTAACTTTGTCTGACTCATTCTCAGTGTTCTGCACAGATAGGATGTCAGAGTCGAAATAAATTAAAAGTGGAGGAGTGTGTTTCATGGTCAACAGAAACCTCAGAGAAGTTGTGCTGAACATTTAACAATGCATTACGCATCTGATGAGGGAAGCTAGAACTTTTTGTTACATGCCATATAAGCAGGGCTACAAAGCTGTTTCCCAGTAAGATTTTGGAAATTCCAACAACAGCATTATTTCCTCCTTTTTTACAATATAAACAAAACATACGTTGGGATGAGGTCCTCATGAGGGAGGTGCAGCACTGGTCTGCCGAATCAGAAGCTACACTGCCTTATGACATAGACGCTTAATGACATAGACTTGGACATAACAACATCAACGAGTTTATGGACGCGGCGGTCGGCTTCATTTGCATGCTAGTGGGGAAGATCATCCCTACGTTGCAAGTCAAGAGGTTCCTGTACCAGAAACCATGGGTGGACAGATCGATCTGCACTGCAGTGAACACCAGGAATGCAACTTACAATGTGGGTCTCGCCACCGGCAATATGAGCACCTACAATTTGGCATCATGAAGTCGCCGACACATGGTCGAGGACACCAGTGGTCGAGGTACTGGGAGTGTCTGGAGTATCACTTCTAGCAGGGCATCACATGGAGTGGCATGGACTGTGCCCCATCACAGATCACAGACTGATGATGTAACCAGCCAGGAATGTGTGTATAGCATCAGGGAGCATGATGTCAGAGCGGCACTGAGGAGAGAGAACACCAGGAAAGTGGCGGGACCAGACAGTATCACCAGCTGTCTGCTTTATTGCTGTGCTGTCCAGCTAGCAGGTGTGTTCAGTTCCATCTTCAGTGAGTCTGGCAAAGTCCATGGCCCATGGGTGTTGCTGCCATTCAGTCAGAGGGGGCGTGTCCTCTCACATTTAATAATTAGTAGTTTAAACCCCCCACATTTAACCCCTCAGCACTGTTTAATCTTTCGCAAAAAAATCCAGCCCAATTAATTGATAGGAGAACACACACCCCACACCGGGTTTGCATCCACACCCAGGGAGAGCAGGGGGGTATACGCAGGGAGAAAGATCTCAGCCTGACACAGGAGAGTGAGCGGGTGTTTCAGGTGAGGTTAGTGGAAATTGAATTCAGGCCAGAAGAATCGCTTGCATCATATATGAGCCATTTCCGAAAACAAACGGATTTGGGCGAAGAACAGAAGGTGCATTTAGCTGGGTTATTAGCTAAATGGTCAAAAATATTTGCAGCCAATGAAGAGGATTTGGTCTATACTGAACTTGTCCAACACTGGAACCCAAGTCAGGGAAGTGCCGCCAATTCGGGAGCGCTTTTGACCCCTCCCACCAACTAGGTATGGAGAAATGAAGGCATTGTTAGCTGACATGTTGGAAAAAGGAAGTTCTAGCACATAGGCTGCCCCCGTGGAAATGGTGTAGAAGAAGAACGGCACTTGGCAATTTTGTGTAGATTATAGGAAGTTGAACACGGTTCATTTTAAAGATGCATTTCCACTACCCAGGTTTGAACAGACTTTGACTACGTTGTCAAAGACAGAGTGGTTTAGTACCCTAAACCTGGCTAATGGATACTGGCAGCTGGGTGTACTTACAGAGGACTGACCCAAGACTGTCTTTGCCATGCCCCTTGGCATTTATGAATTCCAACGTAACCCTTTAAATTTATTCTCCTGATTTCCTTTCCCATTTACAGAATCTGGGCCAAGTGTTTGCCTGGTTATGAATGTACTGACTGAAGTTATGGCTTGTAACAATTATAAAGCAATTATAGAAGTAAGATTTTTATAACATGTGATTAATAAGAACGGAGTATGCCCTGACCCTGAAAAGATACAAGGCAGGGGCATATCAAGCTTTCCAAAAGTGGGGGTGTTCTGAGATGGGGATGCTAAGTTATAAATACAATTTAATCAATGTAATACAATATAATCTGACAAAAGTGGGGCTATGCCCCTGATACAAGGATTAGGGGATTGGCAAGTACCCACTACAATAGGAGAGGTAAGGGCTTTCCTGGTGTTAGCGGGTTATTATAGGCATTTTATAGTGGTGTTTATTAAAATAACCCTGCCCATAAATAACCTGCTAGTTGGGGCTTCTACAGATAAGAAGCAAAATATATGTAGAGTGTCTTTCCTCAGATTGTCAACATGAATTTGAACAACTCAAGACCAACCTCACCCAGGCTCCGATATTGGCCTATACAGATTTAAATGGTCCTTTCTTCTTATATACTGATGCCAGTAATCAAGGGTTGTGGGCTGTCTTGGCCCAAGTGCGAGAAAGCGCCAAAGCTGTAGTTTACACCCTGCAGAAAGAAATGATGCAAAGTGTAGTTCCTTTAAGTTGGAGTTATTAGTTTTGAAGTTGGCTATTACGGAGAAATTTCTAGATTATTTGATGGGAACACAGTTTACGGTGTATACAGATAATAATGCAATAGCACAGTGTTTTTCAAACTTATTAGTCATGTCAGGCTTGGGGCTGCAGGGCCCTGTGTAAACAACCCCGTCCCCACCCCCATGTATCCACAGATAGATAGACAGAATGATAGATGTTATTTCTATAGACAGATTGTATTACTATTTTATTGTTGTTTTTATAATTATTTGTGGTATTACATCACTAATACAACTGTTATATTTACTATTAGTATTGGTTTCATTAGGGCTTATGCCTATGTAAGAACAATATTAAACATGACTTAACAGGAGTGTTTTGGCTAAATTTTTGATTATTTCCAAGCAAACATATTATTACAAAGTAAATATACAGATATATATGTATAATTCAGCTGGAGTTATTATTATTATTAATATTGTTATTATTATTATCATTTTTTATATAACTTTATTTCTACACGTGCCTCCATTTTGTTTTTGCTTTATGCTTTTTTTAACTACATGTTTTAACACTGCCAAATGGTGCTGAACATGAAGTTTGGCTTTAAACATAAATTAAACCCGAGCAAGCTCAGGTTTGACCAGAGAATCTAAAGCTCTACTGCCAGTTCAGAAAAGTGGTTTCGGACCAATCCGTTGTGCGGAAGGGCACTATTTGGGGGACACTTCCGAGAGAAAGAATCCAGACTCGCTTGCTTTGAACACACCATGATATTCGATAGCTCTCTTAACGCGTGAGTGTTCATGAAAAGTTTGGAGTGAATGAGACAAAGAGCGAGAGCGCTGAACGATCAATAATGCTGAAACAAGGGGAGGGCCGTGATGTCGAGGGGGCATTGTGAAGTTGATGGGGTGGGGCATGCAGTGACTGCAGCACTGAGATCAGAGCTGGATCTGACAGAATTTTTATTGGTGCAGAACCGAGGCTCCGCAGACCAGCAGGGAACTTCTCACGGACCGGCACCAGGCCGCAGCCCATAGTTGGAAAAACGCTGCAATAGCACAACTTCACACTACCAAATTAGGGGCTACAGCCCAAGGATGGGTTGCCCAGCCTGCAAATTTATAATACTATATGTATCCGGCTGGTTCCTCCTTGTAGTAAGCATTAAGTTTCTCTTTTACGTAGTAAGAGGCCCAAGCTCTATTCTTAGGTAGCATAGTTGGTTATTAAAAAAGTTGGTTATTGGGCAAAATCTTTGGTCACTCTATTTACGTTACACTGTTTATATTACTCTGGTCACACTCTTCAGATTACTCTGGTCTGTCTGTTTACATTACTCTGTTTACATTACTCTGTTTACATTACTCTGTTTACATTACTCTGTTTACATTGCTCTTGTCAATATATTTACATTAATTTGTTTACATTATTCTGTTCACTTTGATATTTTGGTCATGCTCTGTATTCATAACTCTGTTTTTATCACTCTGTCTTCATTACTCTGTTTAAATTATTCTGGCCACTCTGATACATTACTCTGTTACATTAATCTTGTCACTTTGTTTACATTACTCTGTTTACATTATTTGTTTACATTACTCTGATTATATTACTCTGGTCACTCTAATACATTACTCTGTTTACATTATTCTGTTCACTCAGTTTACATCATTTTGGTCACTCTGTTTACATTGTTCTTTGTTTACATTACTCTGGTCACTCTGTTTATATTGCTCAGTTTACATTACTCTGGTCAGTGTGTTACATTGCTCTGTTTACATTACTTTGTTTACATGACTCTCTTTACATTATTCTGGTCACTCTGTTTACATCACCCTGTTTGCATTACTCTCTTTACACTATTTTGGTTAGTCTGTTTACATCACCCTGTTTACATTACTCTCTTTATATTACTTTGTTCAATCTATAACAATACTTGGTTTACATTACTGTTTACTCAGCTTACATTACTTTGTATTTTTTGGTATATATTTCATTGTTTACAGTACTCTGGTTATTCGGATTACAATTACTCTGGTCATTCTGTTTTCATTGCTCTGTTTACATTACTCTGGTAACTCTGTGTACATACTGTTTAAATTAGTCTGGTCACTCTGTTTACAGTACTCTGTTTACATTAAAGAGACCTGCAGAACCTGCAAGTCGGAGTTAAAGTGAAACCTTAAAGTTCAGTTTAAACCTAAATTTACCAGAAAATTTGGGGTATCGTTCTTTTTTTGTTTAGTTTATTTGTCATGTTGACTGTCTCAACTAATTAACTCGACTTTAACTTTCTGACCGACTAGTCGACTGTTTACATTGCTCTGGTGACTTTGTTTGCATTACTTGGCTTTTGTGCCTCTTTGTTTGTTTTTTTATGGCACAATGTTTGTTACCATTCCACTTGCCCATTTTACATATTTAAATCTGACAGATTGCTGCTACATTGCAGTTTTTTTTTTCAATCGCTAACAAGCACTTACCCATAATTCAGATACTTTTATTTTGTGATCACCTGTCACAAAGGCCTTTGGTTCATGGATAGATCTGACCTCGCCCACCTTACACCTCTCAGCAGTAGAGCTTCATTCCTGCTCCACCAGTTCAAAATAATCAGAAAAACATGTAAGAGTATAAAGCCACAAAGTTTTTTTTTTATGTTTAATTAGAGGAGAAGCTGCAGTTATCACAAGAGAAAACAAAGCCTGGTGGCATTTTTCTCTCCATATCTGTAAATTGACAAGTTGTCGATACAGAACACATGTTAATGTAAAAGAACTGAATGTTAATGTAAATGTGTGATTATGTAATTACATATAAAAACTGCAGTTAAAAGAAAGAAGTGACATCAATACCATGGATTACATGCAGGGTTTTATTTGCTAATGCACTTTTCCACAGATTAACAGGAGCCTTGTTGTACCTAAATTGTAAAGTCATGGTACGGAACTTCTATCAGGTTCTTGTGTTCCAGAGTCCAGTACCGGAGTTTCTGACTCGGTTCTCTCCACAGTTTCTGGCTGATAGTCCCAGGAGTTTTTCTGTCAGAGCCGCTTTTGTAATCGAGCTCTTTTACTATTTCTTGTCCTGTCTCAGTTTTTAATTTTTGAAACCTAATCAGATAACTTGTAGGTGCTGACCGGGTCGCTTTACTAGTAAAGGAATCGTTTTGTTCTTGGTACAGAATGGTTCCGTGTGCAAGTGGAAATGTTCAGAGCTGGTAGAGCATGAAGCCGGAGAAGGTGTGGACGTTGGCCTTGGTGCTGCCGGCCACCTGGAAGCCCTTGGGCAGGACCAGGTACACGCTGTCGCCCTCCTCCAGCACCAGGGCAGCTGAATTGGTGGCGTAATCTTCATTATCCCCTTCGTCCTGCCACTCCCAGATCTTCAGCACCTCCTCAGTGTTCCGGAACAAACTCACACCGATTTCAGCCTTGTTCACCCAGCTGTACGTGGTGAAGGTGAAAAAATAAACACCTTTCACTGGAGCTTTGAACACGCCTGCAGACACATCACAGCAGTATTAGGAGATGACCAATAAAAAATATTACTGTGCTGTTCACTACCAGTCAGATGTTTGGTCATGCATTCTGATTTTGTTTTTTAATTATACGTTGGTCCATTAAAAAAAAGGGAACTTTAAACAAATGTATTTTACTTTTTTCAGCAGAACCAAACTTTACTTAATACTAACATTAATTCAATACTTTAATACTAAAAACCAGAAATATTATTCTCTGGCCTGTTGTCATATTTGGAGCGACATTAAACCACTGTTCCATCTCTTGAGTGTCTACTGATTCTGTTAATAATGTCCGAATTAGTAACTGCACCCTGTTTCTTCAAGGGGGCGCTGTGTAAGTTATAAACTCCAGTTTCTACATCCATATAGTCCCAGTGTGACTGTTCTGGAGTTCTGCACATGTGTCTGAGTCTCCATTGGTTCTGTGTTAGACTATTATGATCACTAATGGAGACCACTTTATGAATACCTGTAGATGGGTCGTAGGCATTGCCGATGTTGGTGATGACCTTTTGGTGTGCGAGGGTGTGAACGGCAGAGTAGGGTCCTATTTTTCCAAACCCATCACTGATTTCAGCAGCAGGACGCAGAGACGCAGAGAACACCACTTTCCTACCTGCACAAGAATCAGAAAACCAACATGAACTCAAACACACTACAGGCCAAAACCCATAAAGACTGTCTCAATTAAAGAGAATAATACAGCAGACACATATGTATATGTAAACCAAATTTTGTATCCCACCCCACCCCTCCCCCCTGTCACATTGTGGATTTTTTCTGTGTTAAAATAAATATTTTTTAACAGGGAAATTATATAAAAACATTTTAAATGTATATAAAATTAAAATATGAAATAAAATGTGTAAAAGAGTGTTTTGCCCTCCACGGAATATGTGTGTAGTGTGGAAGACAATATCCATCATCTGAAAAATCCATCCTTTTCTTAAACATAATAGATTTTTCTCATACTGAAGGGACAGATCTCTGTGTTATAAGATTCCACTTCATATTTACACTCAAGTATCTCCTAATTATTTGCTGGTTTTCTGTAAAAATAAATACTCATTCACAACAAACAGAAACTTCCACACATTTGTATGCTCAGTTGCTGTTCATGTGCCAAATTTAAAATCAATAGATAATAAATACATCAGTAAAAAATTAACAGTTCCCTGTAGAGAATCGGTTCATTTATATACAGTAAGAAAATCAACCTAGTGAGTGTTCTGACTGGGTGGACTTCAAAGTTCTGCAGGTTTTAGTTATGTACATATATAACATTATTCTATATTGTAAACTATTCCCCAGATAGTGTATGCAGAATCGTGGTTTCTTCAGGGAGAACCTAAGAATTAACCCACTTTGCCCTGACTTTACCTTCACATGACTTTTTCACCTGCTCGATTTGATTCTTTAGTTCCTCAATAACTGTGGAGAAGCTTCCCTCTTGATTACAGAACGATCCCAGGTGCAGCTGTACTGCCAGCATCAACAGCACCAGCTTCATCTTCTTCATCATCATCACCTTCACCAGCATTGTGCCACAGTCAGTGGGGATGTGGGTGCGCTTATATTATCCCAGTAAAACTGCAAGTCACTGTAACCCTGCAGTGACACTCAGAACCCCTGAAGTTCCTTTCCTCCCAAAGAGGGAAGTTGTTAGAACTCGATTATTGACTTGCATAAACAGCAGCCGCTCAACCCTTCCTGTGGCTGAAACCCTTCCTGTGGCTGAAAACTGGCCCAAGTATCACTATGCCACTACAGATCATATTACATGTACTCTTGATTGTATGAATTCAAATAAAGTAACAGTTACATGGCACAATAATACATATCCATCACAAGGTGAGGTGATGCACAGCTGAAGAAAGATTAACGAAATTAAGATTAGCTTTACTGTTTAAGTCCACAGCACCAGAAAATGGTCAAAGAGAAACAGCCAAGGTCAATACTCAAAAATGATGGTTGACAAACACAAAGTAAACTATCAAAGTTCGTAGAAGCACAAGCAAGTAGGGCTGGGTTAAAAAAAATTATGTGACATCAGGCTGGGAGTTGAAAAATTCCCACAGGAATTGTGGATGCAGGATGTCCTGACATGGGGCTGTCCAGAACCTTTCCTTGGGTCCATACTCCTGATACTCTTGACAGCAGAGGCGCATGTCCAGAAGTTGAAAAGTGTGGGTGGGGACTCAATCCATGATTCAGGGTGGAGAAGCCATCAAAATGGGCGAAAGTAGTGGAGATTTGTGGGCTACACAAAGCAATCAGACATGAAACACAGGGCTGATGGCAGAATGGAATACTGCTAATTGACTGGATTTACTCGCTGGACCTGGGGTAGGTGGTTCTCAAGTCTTGTGTTGGTGTCTCTTTCTCTTTGATCGCGAAGGAACTGATCGGTAAGAAGGAATCAGTTTTTTGCATTTTTCAACCCTGGACAATAGGAAAGGTGGAAATTAAATCTAGTGAAGAATAGGGCCCATCAAGCTTCCAGTGTCTCCACTCTTGTACACCCAACTTGACAGGCAACAGTTCTCTATTCCCCACATCATAATTATTTTCTGCTGTTGTGAGATGCTGAAAAAAGAAGGAACATGGATGGAGTTTTTGATCAGTGACTGAGTTTTGGAATAAGACAACTCCAACTGCTGTACCTGAGTGTTATGGGCCCGTCTAGGGGTTCAGACACCGTAACAAAAGGAGAGAGATGGTGAATCTCTCCCAAAAATATAGATGGATGCAAAATACATTTTTATTAAGAAAAAAATAGGCAACATAAAAAGTAGCAAGAAAGACGATACAAAATTGTACAAAAAGACAAAAGTAAAACAAAATCAACGAAGGCAAAAACAAAACAAAGCTAGGCCCCAAACAAAGAAAGACGCCAAGGCCATTCCAGCCTCTCATACCAGCACCCGGCTCTGATGAAATGGTTACAAATGGGCAGAGCGACGTCAGCAGGGAAGAGCGCACACCAACCAAAGAAACAGCGCCCCCATTTAAAGGCTGAAGCACCCAAGCACCAGCACCCGGACTGAAAATATGGGAATTAGCTCATTCCCGCCAGGACGTCCTGCAAACATAAACACAGGCACAAAAACAGAAGCACAAACACCACAGGCCAAAAAACACTGGGACATAACAGTGAGGCATCTATCTCTACAATGAAGGGGAGTTGAGGATCAGGTTGGATGAGGATGTGGGCTTTAGTGAATCTTTGCTACAGAGTTTTGATGGAGTCTTGAGCAGTCAGCGAGCACTGTAGAGTCGTGGAAGAGTTTCTCAGTAGGGATTTCAGAGGCGTAGCGAGGGAAATGTAGTTTCAGGTGAAACGGCTGTAAAGTTTGCAAAACCAATAAACCTTTGTAACTGTTAAATGGAAGTTGGTGTTGGTCATTCCAAAATTGCTTTAGGGTCCATAACAACACCTTGAGGGGTCATTTGAAAACCCAGGAATGTGGTCAATCTAGTGTGGAGTTCAATCTTTTCCTGTTTGACTTGAAGATGATTATTTTAGAGCCATTACTTATCTAAGAACGTGAGATGGGAGAATGTTGATCAGTGCAAAAAACTGAAATGTACTATGGGTAAACAAATACAAATATATCCAGGAATTCCCAGGACATCATTTATCATGGCTTGAAAGACTGCTGGACCTCTCACCCCCCTCCCTCTTACATACTACATGGTAAGTGTTTCGCAGGTCAAGTTTTGTAAATATTGTGGCACCCATCAGGCATTCAAAGGCTGTGTTGAGCAAGATTACTTGTTTTTAATCATGTTTTGATCATGAGTTTCCTACAGTCTATACAGGGGCACAATCTTCCATCCTTCTTTCCTATAAAGAATAAGCTAGGTGGTTAAATGAGCCCATGCTTTTGACTATTCTATTGACTATATTACTGCTAGGCCCGGCTTCCTCAAGGAGTCAGAGATCCAGTTAGGAGTTGGATGGCCCAGTCATTGGGTGGTTGAGGGGGTAGAGTGGAAGCTTTATTTTTGGAGAACACTGCTGCCAAATCATGCTACTCAGGAGGAACTCCAGGAAACTCACAGGGATTTCATTCAGGTGACAGATGGCCACTCAGGTTAGTGCAAGTTTCAGGGCTCCAGTCCTTGGTATATTTGTCACAATGCTTCAAAATTCTAGTAGGGCAATCAATGGTAGGTTGGTGCGCCACAAAACAAGAGTATCCCAGGAAGAGGTGGAGTTGGAGGTGTTCTTGGATCTGTAGGGATAATGGGGAGTGTGTGAGTTTTAAAAATCCAGACCCTAGGGGTCAGCTGTCCAAAGTTTGAACCAACCACGGGGGTTTGCAAAGGTAACTGTATATTGACTGCTGCTCCGCAATCCAACAACTCTTGTATATTTAGTTGATCATGAAATGGGAGCTTGGATATATGGGGCTGAGGGGCTTGCGTTCATCATGGGTTCCTGTCTCCTAGTATTCTGAGTCATATACCCTCTGTTTAGGTCAGCCAGGGTCATGATCTTCAAATCTGCTCTGATTCCTCTTCCTTGTGTTTAGAGCTCGGCGAGGGGAACGACATGGACTGTGAGGTGGATCTCTGTGATTTTCTGGATTCTTCTGTCTTCCTTTTCTTGCTTTCCCTCACTTGATGGTGTTCATCAATTGTGTTAGCTATCCCAGTCTCTGTTTACCAGGGATCTTTGAGTCCTCAGTATAATGCACTCACTCTGGGCTACCAGGGTGTGAATCTCTGTCCACTTGATCTTTGGCCTTGTAGGATATGCAGCAATTGTCACACTCCTGTCCTTTGTGAGTGTCCTCAGTTGAATACTCATCTTAGTCTGCCAAAGAACACTACTTGCATTCTACTGTTACCATTGCATAGCTCTCCTATCTGCTGTAATCATTTGCACTTTTTGCACTCTACTGTTCCCATTGCACAACAGTTTTATCAGTCGTGAACTTTTGTACTACTGCCGTATGCCTCTACTGTCTTTTTTATTTCTTTGTCTTGTGTCTTATTTAGTCTGTATAGAATGTCTATTGTAATTCAATTAAAATTTTGTAATCTAGATTAAAATGTCAAGTTCTATTTACACACAACAGAGCACGAGAAACGGCATTTCGATTCCCATGTATGTCTTGCACATAAATGTGAATTGACAATAAATTTCATTGAATCTTTGAATCTTCTTAACTGCAGTCAAGGCATGTGAGATGGCCCAGTCCAGCACACATCCTTCGAGTCTTGAGATAACATAAGCAATCTTGGCTTCCTCGTCGGGAATTGGCATTCAGGATCAGGGAATATTGGGCGGTGAAAACCCGACATGCTCCTGGATCGTCAAGAAACATGGGAGTTCGAGGGAGACCAGTGACATTCATTTGGGAATATTTTTAAAAAAGCGAACAATAAGTTGTTTGTGGTGGTATGACAAGGGTGTGTCATTGGTGGATCCATGAAATGTCATAAATTTTCACACTACAGCTGTTAGCTTAAATGTTCTTATACATCAGAAGGAATAAAAAGGTGGTGTGCAAAAGTCTTTGTATTTCATGCTGCCCTTCCACTAGTGGTGCTCTTGTCTCTTGTTGTCCCTTTAAGTTTCTATTTTTGGAGCGGTTGATATATTAACTGAGAATTTCAGTTATTTGACGTTCGTGTCAAATGCGAGCGAGATTGTTCAAATATTGGGGAAAAACTTTCTCAACAGGTAATGAAAACTAACTCAATACTTTTGCACACCTCTCGCCATATGATATGTTTTATAGATTTCCTAAAAAAAATCAGAGCACAATTACCATGAATTGCTAAAGTGAATATATTGGACAAATTAAAAAACAATGCTGAATTTTTACTCATTAGGCCTTCGTCCATAAACCATGCGACACTTCAAACCTCCCCATCCAGAAGAAGAACTCTGGTCCAAAAAGTGTCACTAGGAAGTGGAAGTTAAAGAGAATCCGTCACATCTGGAAAGACCAAATATGTCTGGTCAGGTGACCACAGCCACATTCGTCCACAATAGAACAATACTGTACTTTCTCTGGGTGGGCGGTGTGAAAGACCCCCCCCCCACCACCACCACCACCACCACCCCCATTATCCATGATATAACAGTATAATTCAGACAGATCCAGACAAAAGGCACTATGCCTTGATTAGAGAAAATTAGACATGATGACACACTGAATATGCTTAATTTTGCCAGACCAGACACATTAGCTAACAAAAGGCCCATTTGGATTTCAGCCTAATTTTAATGCCACTGTTGAATTTTATCTTAAGCTGAAAAGATGGACAGTGTGAGATCCTGGCCTGCCAGGTCCAGAGAACTTAAATCCATGGACGAGTGATTATACTTCCAAATAACTGTCATTAACATATGATATCATGACCCCTTCCCTGAAGACAGTTCGGGTTAGTCATCATTTGCTTGTCTAAGCCCGCAATTTAGGCCACATATAGCAGGCAGATTAATTAATCCCCCACCCCCCCCCCATCCTCCCCCCCCCCCTGAAATTAATCGATCTGCTATTAACTCACACCTTCCTGCACCACCTGTTTCTCACAAGAGTAAACTTCTGCAGAAAACCTGCAGATTGTTCAGGTGTGCTGGAGAGAGACACACTAACAAGGTACCAAAGGTGGCCACTACATTTTTATGGCATATGTTCTTTATTTATGAAAAATGACTCTTATAAACCATTCAGAGTGTGACTGTGTGAAGAGCTACCATTAAATTTACACCCAGTGGTGGAACATCCAGTATAGACCCAAAGCAAAAAACAACATATATAGATAGATGGGTACATCCATCAGAATCTGATACAGAATCCAAAAACTTGGAAAACTATGGAATTACTGCAAAGATAAATAGACAATAATACTATAATATAAATAAGTTTATTATTGTATGAATAAGTATATTAATAAGTATATAATGTAAATAAATGCTAAATGCCATACACAGGACTACTTGGTCGAAGTCATTTATGTAAGTACCACAGTTGAGTGAAAAACTACCAACACAAACATGATCCTAAGCAATAGGGCTGGGTGTTGTTGCCGATTTCCTGAATCATTCCCATTCCGATTCCGAAGGTCATGATCCAATTCAATTCTCGATACGATTCAATTCGATACAATATCGATTTATTTCCAGATTTCTTTCTGTTAACACCAATTTGTCTTGGTTATAAATGGACCTGAGTAGAGTCCATTGCAGTATTGTACTGCAGTATTACCTGTGGACAGTAAACTTTTCCAATCAGTGTTTATTTTATAATTCATCCAATCCAACATTACAGTATTGTCTGTTTACATTAAAACAAATCCTGCACATGAATAACATAAATAACTGTAATTGTTGACAGGAACAGTGTGTGTGTGTGTGTGTGTGTGTGTGTGTGTGTGTGTGTGTGTGTGTGTGTGTGTGTGTGTG
>JBBKCR010166673.1:0-15798 GCA_037577295.1 Ladigesia roloffi | reverse complement strand
AGTGATGAGGGATGTTTCCTGAAGTCCACTCTCATCTCCACTGTCTTGAGCTTGTTCAGCTCCAGGTTGTGCCGACTGCACCAGAGCACCAGCCGCTCTGAACTGAAGCATTCAACAACAAACTGGTTGAAATGAAAAATGTTGTATTGAATTTAGTCCATCATGTTCATGGACAATGCTGATCATACACTCCACTGTGTTCTGTTTGAACAGTGAAGCACTTCTAGACATTCTCACCAGCATAAAGTGCTCCAAAGTGGACTAATGGGGACTTACATGGATGGATGGTAAGGTACACACAGTCAAAAATATACTGCAAACAAAGGAATGCATTATGAGATCTTCTGTAAAGTTTGTGGAACAACACAAGAAAGTTTCTGAGGGAAAAGTGCAGTTTTTGAAATATAATTTGGAGAAGCTAGAGGTTAAGCTGTCGACATTTTTAACAGTATTTATTTGTTCATTTCGCTGCTTCAGGTGGTCTGCGGGATTTAGTCCAGTTCTGGATTAGCCATTATGTTGTTGCTGAGAGAGTGCTATTGCAGAGGCAGGTGAGACTCTAGACTGGAAAACAAGAGTGTGGTGAGTAACTAAGTCTATATGCTTTCGTATGATTATGTCAAACTTCATCAGCAGCTCACCTGATTGAATCTAATGAAAGGTCAAATTAAGTGATCGGTTCCCAAAATAACGGCCACGTAATTCAAACGAATTGATTGGCCCTCCCTCCGTCCGTCCCCCCTTACTTCCTCCCCTATCTGCCTTCTTGCTTCCTCCCTTCGCCCGTCCCTCCCTCCGCCCGTGTCCTCTCTAACTCACTGCCTGCAGCGGCACAAGCTGAGGATGGATGAAAACTGCTCCGTTGAGTCTGACTAGCCGTAGCCGCGACAACACACCCTTAAGACAAAATGATATTAACCCTTTTTTCTCTCCTCACTGGCTCCAGTTTTACATCGGTGTTGTGTTCGAATGAGATCCCGAGGTTAAAACTGCGGCAAGGTGAGATCCGCTCCTCTGTCTATAATTTAGATATTATTAATTTAGTGTAACCTTCTCTAGATCAGGCTGACGCTGCAGATCTAATTACAGACTGCTGGTAGTGGGAATACTGAACCATTACGAGTTTTTGTATTGTGTTATCTCGAGCTGTGTCTGGCAACTGACCGAATGACGCTGACTGATTAAGTAATGATCAAATACGTTAAAAATTCGATTTTTTAAAGTACATTTTATAAGAAATATTACAGTGTTACATGTAAAAATACAAGCAAACAAACACTATTGAACACAATTCTTCATTTTTCCTGCAGACTCTTTAGAGCAATGTCGTAAATGCGAACGGAACACAGTCTTCTTCCAAGATGACTCTGAAAACCTGCTCATTGGGGGAATAAATTACGTTTTGCAAGTTGATATAAATCATATAAATGATATTGTGGAGGTAATTCTTTGTTTTATTATAATAATTATATTTGATCTAAATAAAATAGGCTAAAATAGTGTATTTCTGTCATTTGTAGCATATCACGATATTGTAAAATACTTTATTAATCCCATGAAATAAATATAGATAGTTTTGTATAGCGTGTGAAGGAATCTTCATTTTAAAGTATTATCTGGATAAAGCATATGTCAAAGACTACATGCATCCGAATTCACATCTGAAGGAAGTGGTAGAACTTTTTGTGCTTAGCTATAAATTATAAATCATTTTAAATGATCATACCATTATTCTTGTGGGTTACAGAATCATGTATATGACTCAAAGCATGTATGTTTGTATGTACAGTAATCTGTTCTTCAAGCTATTATTACCTTGTAATACCTTTTTAAGTCATTGGTATAACAAGCAGAACAGTACAGAAACTTCATTAGACACATGATACATTGATACATTCTAGATATTAATTCACTTTTGTTGCTGCTGTTGTAGAACTATACTCTGACCACTAACAGAGACCAGGGTCGTGGAAAGGTATGTATTCCAACATTGTGTAATCTAGTTCTCTGAATAACACAAACCTCCCATAGAGAGGACTCAGTAAGGTCAGCTACAGATTTTGGGTGATTGCTTTAGAATGTACAAGATGATATTATCCTGCCTGAAGTCTGAGGCAGTAAACATTTGTAGGTTCTTTCTATCAAAGATTAATCATTTTTAATTGTTAGTTTGATGGTAATACTTTTCATGTCCAAAATATTTTGGCACCCCTTCTAATATATGAATTCCCCTCCTTCATGGGCGTCCCTCACCATTCAACCAGAGGGGGACGTGTCCCCCTCACACTTCATAAATATTTGTTTGGACCGCCCACATGTAACATAAATAATTAGATCACCAGCGCTGTTGAATCTTGAACCTTTCACAAAAGAATCCACTCCATTAAACCGATAGAAGGACACACTGCTGGAAATTCGAGCAGCCTGTCTCTGCACTGACGTGTAAGTTCACTAGCATGTGGTGAGTTGGAGGAAAACCCGAGCTAATTTCCAGTGGTGTATATGGAGTGGATTCTTTTAGGAAAGATTCGAGATTAAACAGAGCTTTCCAAACAAAAATGACGAGATTTGTGCGCACGCAGCATGTAACATGTCTTCCAACTGATATTTGATTTAATATATTATTACCATCCTGTGTCTTCTTTGGTTTTTATGTAGAATATGTACATTTTCTCATATTTCAGAGCTCTTATGAAAATGCAGTCACAGTAATTGAGAAATTCCAGAACAACATTTTAGTGTGTGGTACAAATGAAGAACATCCAATGTGTTGGAAGTTGGTAAGTTAAGCATCTAAGTGAGTATGCAGTTTAGAATGGACAAATGAATATGAATCTGCTGATGTCCTCACTTAGTTTAAAAATTAGGAAATATTTAAAGAGGGGAGACCCTGCTATAGATAGGTCTGTGCTTATTTTTTACTGATTCGTCTATTTTATCCACCATTTCTTCTGTGCTGTTGAAATTAAATGAGTTCTGTAAACATATCTTTCACTCCCCATAGAATCTTGCGGAGGGCAATTGCTCCAGCAAGGTCGTAGAATGGATGGATGGCACTGGCATCTCTCCGAACTCTGTGTGTCTCACCGCTGGTATGTGCCCCTTACGTCTAAGTTCTAGTTAAAGCATGGGCGTTGTAATCTTCCAATCAGAGGGGGGGTGTCGTCTATAGAGTAGTAGTAGTATAACCGAACTACAAATGTGGCAGTTAACAGAAACAGGAGAAAACTAGAGCGGTGGGAATATCCATGAAACACTCTATATGCACTAGAGTTTAGATCGGGCCCAAAAAATGAGACCCGACCCGACCCAAGCCCGTGCACCTTGTGCCCGAGCCCAGCCCAGCCCGACACATTAACTAATTATCGACCCGAGCCCGATTTAAACCTGACAATATTTTTTAAATAAAAAAATCAAATGCTTGATCACGGCCCAACCCATCCCCAGGGCTCGGGCCATGTCGGGTTCGGGCAGAGAATCTAAACTCTAATATGCACACATCTGAAAAAGGAGCAGCTGGTAATTATGAGACTATACACAGCAGTACATGCCACATGCTACAATATTTGCCTGGAGTAGTATGTCTTCCAGGTACCGTTGGTGAATTGCATACAGCATACCACGACTTAGCACTTTTGAGTCAGTACATGAGAAGCATGTAATAAGCTATTTCAAATGCAGCCACTTACCAGGATAACTGTGATATTATTTTGGAAACCTAAGTTTATGTTCTGTTAGGGACAAATGGTGAGCATAATTCAGCTGGATGTGAAATTGAGCTGATTTGATTGCAGGGAGATTCCTACTATCAGACACAGTGTTTGCTTGTTATTTTATTTTCCACACCTATGTAAGGTTTTCTCATCTCTTTACAAAGTAGACCCAGTGGGACAATGTGCTTCTTTCATCACTCAAGCTTTTAATCGATGAAGTGGTCAACAGTATTGCTTGTGTTGTGCTTTGTTTTACTTTAGCAAGCACTCTCTTGACTGTTGCAGTGTCTTGTGGACAATTTTGATCATTCCTGCAATTCGAGGAGTGACTGACAAGAAATAAGCTTCCTGTCTTAAACAAGTTAAGCCGTCCACCAGGTCTGACTCAGTCAAAGTGCTCTGACTCAGAAGAACAGAGTCTGACCTTCTGAACTTACGTTGAAGCACAAAAAACACCACCTCCTGTAGGCCCAGTCTGATTTCAAAGGCTGACCTTATCCACTGCTTGCAGTGTACAGATATTGTTTCTTGACTGTGCCATGCTGTGTGCACTCTTTTTTCAGATGGAGACCTCTATGCAGCAGCTCCCCTTTACAAGGACGGAACTTCTCTACAGTTCCGCAGGAAAGTTGGCAGGCAGGGCAGTGTGTGGATGTACGACCAATGGATCACAGGTAGGTTTGAAAAATAGCCCCAGACACACAAAAGCCTTTTCCTTTATTTATTTATGGATTTGTTAATCCGCTCTGTAAGGAAAAAACGTACTGTCTAAAACCTTAAATGATATAAAATTGTCTTTAAGGTCCATCTATTCTTCAAAATAGTTTTATTTTACATCACACTAGTACACTGTATTCAGATTCACACAAGAGAGGGGCAGCTCTATGCCTATTCATAATTTCACTACTTCAAACAGAAAATAAGATAAAAAGGCAGGATTTAATATTTTATAACTTAAAAAATAAAACTGTAGTTATTTTTATATATTGTATTAATGTACCCTTGTGTGTTCTGCTCCAGTGTTGTGTCTTGAAAGATATATTCTGTTTTCTGAGCATGTGCTTTTGAAGCCTCTAACTTACTAAATTTGAAATTTCCCCAACTCTTCAAGCCTAAGCATACCCACTTTCACTCTATTTCTGAAAACAGTTGCTGGCGATTTCAGGTTTTGTCATGTTTCCCATTCCTGCCTCCGCTCATCCATACCTTGTTATCAGTTTCCCATGGCTCCATTATTTCTGAGTTAACAAGTTCACTTGCCTCCAGTGTAACAACCAGGTGCTGTGAAGCATGTGAAGTGAAAATAATAGTATAAGAAAGTGATGCATGTATTTGTTTTAATACAATAATTACTCAGTTAGCTGTATTTCCCATCCAGAACCTACATTCATCTCTGCCTTCTTGGCCAGAAGAGCTGAGGATCAAATGAATGAGAGGATTTATGTCTTCTTTCGAGAGAAAAACTCAGACAGCAACCCAGAAGCTGACCCTTGGATCTCTAGAGTGGCCAGAGTGTGCAAGGTGCAACGATAACTATTAATACCACTGTTAAACATGCAGCACTGGTATGAGGTTGACGTTAACTTTCTGTGTGATAGTCACTCTATGCTGGTATATGGCTGAGCATATATTTCGTGTAAATTATACATGCGGTTTTCATCATGGTACAGAAAAATACTCATCCTCTAGGATTGTTGATTCCTGTGTTTTTAATGGAGAAAAGACTGACATGCTATTACAATGTTGCATAATGCAGCACAACAACATTTAAGGTCACACTCATCAGTGCAGGATTTTAGGCTTGGAAGGCATCTGCTTTCACAGGTGTAGCATCATGTTTGCTTTTGGATTGTGTCTCTTTGCAGGTTGATAGAGGAGGGTCAAAAAGATTCTTCCAGAATATATGGACAACTTTTCTCAAGGCACGTCTTGTGTGTGCAATTCCTGGCGAGTCTCTGTTCTTTAACCGACTGCAGGACATTTTTGTGCTACACTCAGAAGACTGGAGGGACTCACGTGTCTATGCCCTCTTCTCAAGCAGCTGGTAAGTAAACCCTCTGGGACAAATGCACTAATTACATAACACTGAAGGTCTGTTTGTTCAGTTTGTGATGTTTCTTAGTCAGGTTTTGGCTGCTGATTCAGAAAATCACATGTTTTTTCTTAACTGTAATTATTCTAGTGATTTTTAAAATTAATATTTAGCATAAACAAGCATTCTGCTTTAATCAGCATGCATGGAATTTGTAGAATATTAACATTATTGGGAGCAACAATGTTTATTTTGTATGCAAAAATAAAGAAATGATGCAGAAATCCTTTAAAGCTCAAAGTCACAAGTATAACAAATGATCATGTCAGCTGAGCCGCCATGTTTAGTGTTTTCTAAAAATAACTGAACCCATGAAGCTACTTGGAAATAAATGCAGAGATTGTATAATAAACAGAACAAACGTAATGAGACATTTTTATTATCTGATGTTTTTACTGTTGGCTTTCCTGGCCGGAAACATTTTTGGCACCACTATGTGGCTTGGTGTCCATTAAAACTCTCTATGAAAAGTTTACGTTTGACAAAAAATGTCTTTTCCTATTTGGCAGAACTCTGCTGAGTCTGTATCTTGTAATAGCCCAGATTTTGTAAAATCATGGTTAAGCATTCAGTAAGAATACTTAGCCTAAAGAACATGCAGCATTAGCTAATCATCTGTAAATCTGGAGGCCAGCTATATCTGGTAGTTTGCCAAACTGCTATATTGTGGGCAAAGTTGTCAGGTTTTGATTGATTTATTTATCAGTTATTGATAACATGCTTGTTTATACTAATGGTGTTCATCTATTAACTTATGCTATAGGAACTCCACGGCTGTTTGCATTTACAACCTAGCTGAGCTTGATGCTGTTTTCGAGAACTCCAGCTTTAAAGGCTACAATCAAGACATACCCAGCCCAAGGCCAGGAACAGTAAGATACTGCTGATGTCTCTTCCCTGTCTCCTTTTTTATGGTTCTGAATATTTATCCATTTGAACTGTCATGCTCGTTACAAAAGGGTTTAATAAAGAGAGCAATATAAGCCTGTGGCTTAAGTGTAGCATAGAATTCTAGGATGGACCCTTTTGTTTTTCTTTTAGGGTGTTTTAACACAGGTCCTTTGTAGGACTTAAAGTGAACTCAGAGTGATTAGTCAGCATTTTTTGTGTATATGTAAATACATCAAACAAACTCAGACCCCTATGAAACAATCCAAACTAAAACCACATTGACAGGTGGTTCGCTTTAATTTCATGGCACTGTTCGTTTGACTCGCACGAAGTGAACGCAAAACACTTTTGTCCTCACCGTGCCTGCCGTAAGTAGACCATGTAGTATAGCCCTGGGAAACAGATAACAGAAAATAAAGACAAATAAATAAATACCAAATGAATTAATGGTAATAATGAACAAAACTAAAAACACAGTCAATCAATCAATAAATATACAAAGAAATGGGTTCACGACTTTCTTGTCAAGATCAAATTTGAAGATGCTTTCCACCAAAAAAAAAAATCCCAAGAGTGGGGAACCTGAAGTGACAGCAGTGGCATGTTGGATAAGGAACTAAAGTGTGAACAGAAAAAGAACTAATGCCCCCACTGAGCTGAAGTGGATCAGCAAGAGAACCAAGTAAACTTTCAAATAAACTCACACTGTGACCGGTTCTGTTGGTCCCCTTTCTGTTGGTCCACTTTTTGGACAACTTCAAAAGGACTGAGTTTGGTTCATTTAAAGGACTGCATGTGAAGTGTAGATGCTTAAGTAAAGAACAACAATGGACCAAACAGACTTTCCATGTCTCTGGAGCAGATTGTTTGTTTCCAGTTTAACATTGGTGAGCTATTCTTTTCCAGCCTGAGAGTAGACATTGTTTTTACAGTGCTATTTAAAACTAGAGGCGCGGTTAAAGGTGGTGTCCAGTCCGCATTAGTTCCTCTGTCTGAAACACTATAGAGGAAAGTTCAGTTAGTGCATTGCGCTACAGACTGGATATATTTCCAACAAGGGTATTAATTTTTATTTCAATGATTTCCTCATTGGCAATTTATTTTGACCTTGTCTGGTGATCTGTGTCTGGTTCATATGTGTATAAGCTGTTCCAAATTCAGCCAAAGGCCATTGTGTTAACAACACAATAGAGGATGTTATCAGCGGAAGTGACTCGCCCTTTCAGCTGTATGAAATTCTTGTTTAGATGCAGAGTTAAGGGCCTCAAGCCTCCACAACACTTGAATTTTTACAAAAATGAGTGGTTAATGTGGTGTTCTAGGCGGTTGCTATTGTGTAATACAAAATCTAGAAAATGAGGAACAAAAATATAAAATGAACAGCAAATGTATTGCATAATGTGCACTCACTAATAATATTCCATATCCTGTTAATAGAAAAACACACTAGAACAGTAGAATCCTGGATTAAATACTCTAAATAATCAGTTTAATTTTTACAGTTGCTAGTTATGCAAGTTTGCTTGTTACATTTTATTTGTTTTTACACTGTCCATATTTTCAGGGGCTACCAACATGGTACCCACGGGGACCAGGGTGCCCCCAAGGACCACACATGTACCCCTCTTAACTGTTCAAACATAGCACCAGTGAGCAGTGTCTAACATGTAATTGTATTTTGTCACTATTTATCTTTAATCACATTTGCATTTTAATTAAAATATCTAAAGAAAAGCATTTAAAGCATGTTTATTATACATGAAGTTTAGATAAGCTTGGGTAAACTCTGTTCTAGTGTATCAAGATGGTAGCCCTTCATATGACTCAGTACCCGTGAGGTAGCTCTCAGTTTTAAAAAGATTGGGGACCCATAATGCAGGTCCCTTGAAGGTCCTGGCAGGACGTGCTCTATATATTTAGCCTAACTGACTTTGTATTTTATAATCGATCAGAATTTGACAGTGCTGCTTTTTGTTTGGTGCATGTGTTCATATCTATGTGTGAAAAAAGCAGCAGACAGGAGGATCACCGAGACGCTTTTACTGACAAGTGTATTCACAAATGATTTCCACTCACACAGTGGGGGTAACTTGCAAAACAAATATTATATTCTGTGTTTTTCAGTGTGTGGAGGACAGTAGGTCTCTGCCCACGGCTACTATCAACGTGATTAAACACCATCCAGAAATGAATGACTGGGTCCATCCTATACAGAAAGACTCACCTTTCTATATCAGCAATAATAATTACACCAGAATCGCAGTAGACAGAGTTCAAGCTGCAGATGATCAAATGTACAATGTGCTTCTCCTTTCCACAGGTAAGTACACCTCCATTTGTTTTGTTTTTTGTCAGGATAACAGCATGAAATTAAGTTAAACCTCTTAAGTTTAGTTTACAATGACAATGCAGCATTTCATTAGCATCTCTAATACTATTTATGGCAGATAATGTAATGTTTTTTAGCCATTTAGATATTATATTCTTTACTTTGTATTTTTACAATGAATCTCAAAAGTAAAAACATACATACAGTCTGTCACTAAAAAATTATATAGTGCAAGCCTGTTGGATATTATTGAGTAATAAGTTCTAGTTGTAAAAACTATGTACAATTTATTTATACAATTAATTTTCATACATGAGCGCTACAGATATTTTTGCACTGTCAGAATGAATGACACAGACTTTGGATGTATTACGACAGTTGCAATTCTTTAACAGACGTCACTGATGTCGTTATTGAAATTGAAGTTCCTTAAAAACAACCCTGTTTCACACAGATACATTTTCATGTCTTGAAATCCAGGAAATGAACAAATGTGGCAAAGCATTTATGAAGAAGCCTTTAAGCAGCACTAGCCCTGTTTCAATACAGAACACATGATGTTGCAAAAAGCATTTTTCTTCTAATTATTCATCTAACAATTTCATGACCATTATCTGGTTCATTGTTTCTGACCTCAGGGAACCTTATTTGACCCAGCCTAGACTTTAATCATCTGTATGTGTGTTTGTTCTGTGCAGACACTGGTATGATTCACAAAATTTTGGAAGATGGATCGAAACCATTCATCATTTCTGAAACAAGGCTTTGTAACAGTTCGTCTCCTGTGCAGTCTATAAAATTAAACTCTGAAAAGGTACAGAAAACTTGGAACAGTATCACTTAATTTCAAGAGGGTATTAAAACATATATTTCATATTAAGTACAGTAAAGTGTAGTGTCAGAAAAAGGTAGTGGTTTAACATAACATTTAGCACATTTTTGTACAGTCAATCATTAATATAAGAAAAGCCTTTTAGACTAAAGGACGAATTTAGTTCAAAATGCTTTTGTACAGTAGAGTAAATATCATTATTAACAATATTTGAGATCTAAATGACATGTGTTGTGAGGTGGATGGCAATAATGTGATGTATTCACTGCTTTCACTGTTAACCTCTTTAGAGAAAGCTGTTTGTTGGATACCCTGGACAGATATCTGTATTAGACCTGCAGAGGTGTGGTGATTATCATGCCTCCTGTGAGGAATGTGTTCTTGCCCGTGACCCACACTGTGCATGGACTGAGAATGGCTGCACCTCACAAATCAAGTAGGTTTTCTCAACAATTACATAACACTACAACTCTCGTTACATGTTCACATATTGTCACAGCCTGATATTCTTTATATTGTAAGAAATTATCATGGTGACAGAACCAAAATATCCTCCAGAATTATTTAGAAGAAGTGTTAATGTTATTGTTAATGTCCATTATAGGATAATAATTGAATTCCTTCATAAGTAAAGTTACCATTTTGGAGAGCTTTTACTGACAGTTATTATGGACGTGTTCTTTTTTGTATTTTTGTATTTTTTAAAGATCCTGCATCTTTACTACAATAAATATTCATACATAATAATTCATTAATAAGAAATGAAAATAACTGTATCATTTTTAATTGCAGAGGAGGAATACAGAATATTGCCACTGGTGAGACATATGTATGTAAAAAAAATTCAGGTATGATTTTGCCCTATTTTCCATAATAAAAGCACATTGTACCATATGCAATTTCATGCTTAGATTGCTCTTTATTTGAATATAAATTACTTTCATGGTTTTCCTCTTCGCCTCCAGATAAACTCAGTAGAACAAAGCGGGATATATCATCCTCATCACAAGAACACACAGTTTCCGAGGGCTACCCATACTATCTCTCCTGCCCCATCGAGTCTCACCATGCCACCTACACCTGGGTGCATGGAAATGTTCGCAATCCGTGCCAGCAGATGCAGTCTGACTGTCTCCATCTCATACCAGCTGTTACTGTGGATGACTACGGAGCATACATGTGCGAGTCCAGCGAGCGTGACTACACCAAAGTTGTGAAGAAATACAAACTACGTGGTCGTCCTGAGTCAGCAAGACTCTCAAACAGTGCCTTCAAGATGGTGGGGCAGATGAAGTGGATTCTAAGTGCTGCAGTTCTTTCCACAATGTACCAACCAGCGTAGAGAGCAGTAAGCCTGCAGTCCTATCCTTTGTTCTTCCCAGTGATACTCTAAAGACTGCCAGGAAGACATGGGCGTATTTGTGTGTGAATGTGTGGTTATAGGGTGGTTAATTGAATACAGCAGAATTATGTCACTTACTGACACTCCTTATTTTTTCATGAGTTTTCAGGCTTTAGTCATAGTGACTAACATTGGCTGACATTTAAAGCAATATGAAATCACTACTATATATAAAATAAACTAATCTCACAACTTACAGGATCTGAAACCCACACAATATAAGGCATGAGGTTTTAATGTTATGGCCGATTGGTTTGTATATATGTGTTTGTATGTAGGGAGATTAGTTTGAACAGTACATCCCACAGACACTCAGGCAGATTGAGATCTTAGAAAACGAGAGAGCCAACACCTTGAACATTTTGTCATGTTCCTCAAACTGTTCCTCTAATAATATTTGCAGGACACAAAATTCAAGAAGTGGGGTTTAAAACAGTGTTTATGTGAGTGTGTGTACATTCACACATTTTTTAAATGAGGACCTTGCGGTTGTAATGTATATCAGCAACTTCAGACTTTTGGTGTGTGCCGAGTTCTCCAGTTACATAAAAAAAAAAATTCCCATTTCACACACATACTTGTTGAGATCAGTAAAATCAAAACTCCTCCCTTTTTAACTGTTTGATGTACAGTGGAGCAGATTCTGGTATTTTTCAAACTTCAACTTCAACTGTGACTTAATGTAAGGAGGTTTGCAAAAGTTTAGCGGCTATAATTATAGACCCCACCCTTTTAAACAGGAAGTTACAGCCCATAACCCCGTGGGAAGCTGTAATCCAGAGGGTTGACTTCCAGCATCAATGTAGAAATGAAGGACGTTTGATAGTTTGCACTTCTTTTTACTTTATGACATGTGCATGATCAGTAACAAAAGTTTATTCTTGATATTTTTTATCATGCATTAATTTATCAATTCTTTATATATTTATGTATCATGCCCAATAGTATTTTATGACTAAGTTAAATGTATTAATAAAATATATTTTTTCATTGAACAAGCTAGCTTATGACCTGTAGTGGCGAAATAAAGTGGCTCCTCCTCAGCGGTTTTGAATCAACAGTCAGGATGTCATTGTTTTGCCTGCTGCAGTGGAACATGTTGACTGCATCCTTTAAATTTTTAACCATGTTCCTTTACGTCATGGGAATCACTTTGTTAAGTGATCAGTTACTGAAAGACTATTACAAAGGCAATTGTCAATAGGCAGAAACAGAATGGTAGATAAAACAGACAAGCCTTTGTATTGTGCATGTGTATTGGGCTTCCTCCATTTTGTGGCTGTAGTTTTGGCCACATGGCTTCCTTTTGATGATTAAAACAGGTTTAACATCAGTTTAAAGCGCATATATCTGGAAACTCATCTTGTTTTATGTCTAAAATAATGCTTGGATCATGCCTGAAAGCTTCTGTGCCATTTACACAAATTTGGCTGTAAGGCAGTTCTAAAAATGCACTGTGCTCTGCAGTAACACTGCAGTAAACCTAGACTTAAATGAACAGCTGCGAGAAGACTAAGATTCTACCAGAGATGAAGCTAATACTCCACCAGGGACCCATGAGATAACACATGCAGAACACTCTGATATTGAAAATTCCATAGCGTGAAAAGTTTTTCCAGCCATTTCACTGTAAACTAAGTTACATGTTTTCGTAAGCTGTGGGGAAGGGTAATGTTGATGATGAAGTAAATACACATTAGAGAACATCCTTAATGCTCGCCAGTGCTCGTAGAAACCATTATGGAGCCAAAACCATTACGTACAAATGATTCACTACTGTGGAGGTCCAAGGCGGAAGCCATTAAGACAGCCAAGAGAAAAGTGAACATGATACAGCAAGACTGCTGCCGTTGCCCTTCATCAGCCCTGCACCTGATTTACCATCAGCTCCAGCCCAGATTTAAAGCACTTAATCCAGCCTATTGGATTGATGATTCGATTTAAACATGTTCAGTTAGAGTTGGCAGATCTTCAAAAGCAGGGCTCTGGACAGACTATATTTGTGCTAGGTAAGATCATGTTTTTGAATGGATTACGTTTTTTGGAGAAGAGAATTTGCTTAATATCCTAAATGTACTGGACAAGTATGTAGGGTACCCTAGATTTGGTCTGTTTGAGAGGCACAGGGCACCTAAGGGTACAATCTGTTTTAGCTTGATTAACTGTGTCAGTGTCTTTTCTCGGATCTTCTAGATAATCTGCCTTAAGTCATGAAATGCAGAGCCAAATAAGGAGCTGTGAGTAACTGCACGCTACTGAGGGATGCAAAGGCAACTAAGGGACTTGCCATGTCTGCCTTAGTCTACCTATACAATTCCTACCTGAAAATAAACCTAGGACAAGAGCACAGTGGAAATTCAAAATGATTCATTCCAAACAAACTGTCTCATGCGTCAGAACAGATGGAAATGGATGGGAGTGTCACTTATGACGAGGTATCCCCCATAGACATTCTCCTTTTCAGCATGTGGTCTCGAGACTTTATGGTACGAGACGCAGCAGTGGATGTTATGTAATGTCTAGACAGTGGTCATTTTATTGTTTTTTTTTTATATTGTTTAATTGTTATCTAGCAAGTGTGTGTATGTGTGTGTGTGTGCTTTTTGGGATGGTTTTGGTTAAATTAGAACATTTTTGGGAAATATTTTTTTTCCTACACATGCTTTAATAGTTTAAACAACTTTGCTCACAAACAGAAGTATCTCAATAAAGAATTTACTAACAGATCTACTGACATGAATGTATTTTAATAGACGTCTTGAACATAATCCACTTGCTGTCTGATTATATAAAACAGTGTATATTGCTTGAGGAGAGATTTGTTAATTTTGAAAACCTGCTTGTATGCCTGTACCTAATGTTTTTGCTCTAGTTGCACTCTAAAACTAAAGAACATGATTTATAAACTTTGGCCTCTCTAAAGTTGTCAAATGATCTGCAGGACCTTTTTGGAGAGATGTATTTTTATATGCTGCTAAACAGTAAGCTGAGTAATTGTAAAAAAAAACCTTCTGGCAATCTGATGCTAGATTTAGATGCCTTATCCTTGGGTTGGCACTGCACACCCATTCACTTCCCGTCATGGTCGTAGCTTGAGCTTTCTCACTAATTGGCTTGATTCTATTTAAGGCACTTAGTGGCAACAAGGGCTTAAAGTGTTCTACAAATGAGAAGCCGTACTCAGTGAATAAAAAGTGAATAAAATGTATCATTCAAAACATTCTTTTAGCGTCTTTATTTATTTTCATTACTCTCCAATTACATGGGGACTAGGATTACAGAAATTGACTTGCATTCTAAAATATTTATTAATCCCAAAAAATGGGCCATTAAATATTTAAGGATGTACTTAAAGCCAAGCTGGGATAATGCCAGGTCGACTCCTATTTCTAATGTGAGCGCCACCTTTTATTGTTACCCCCTATAAGGCAGTGACACTATGATAGAAACTATGATAGAAATTATGGTTTTAATGGTGCCAAACACGTCTCTATTTGCATCATTCTAAAGCTTGACACAGGCCTTTTGTGTCAAATATCACTTTAAATATGCCATGTGTATTTTCTTTATAATGATGACAACATTCCCAAACTGGGTGATGTAAATCTGATTCTCGAAACAAGATCGGTTTATCTGCCGTTCAGAGCGAGTCTTATTTAAAGTTGATCCATTATAAAGTTTATTCATATAGCACATTATCAAACACAAAGGGTCATTCAATGTGCTTTACAGAAACTGAAAATAAAAAGATCAAAATAAATAGAATGGGAAGGATAAAAGGAGTAAAATAATACGTTAAAAAATGTGCAATAAAAGTGACAATATGTAAAAGGCGAAAGAGAAAAGGGGTGTTTTTAGTAGCTTTTTTAAAGCTGGCTAGAGCTGATCTGATACTGATGGGCAGGTTGTTCCAACAGCGAGCTGCATAGTGACTAAACATTATTTTACCATGTACAGGTTCAGATCATCTCACCTCTAGCTGTCCAGCACCTGTAAATCTAAGAGACCTACCAGCAAAATATACTTCAAACTTATCAGAGATGCATGTAGGACCCAAACCCTTGTACACAATGAGTAATGCTTTGATGTCAATTTTGTACTGAACTGGGAGTCACTGCGAGGACCTGAGAATAGGATTAATATTCTCTTTTCTTTTTGGCTGCAGCATTTTGAATGAGCTGGAGACTGCCCCCTGTAGTTAGGAATAGAAATCACTTTGGACAAAATCATCTGCCAAATGCCGTAAATGTAAATATTCTTAAGGTAATCAAAATATTCACCTATATTCTAAGGCAAATTAGCATATTCATTATCTTTATATTCATATCCTTATATTTGAATGATTCTTTCTCTAAATACCATATTTATGTGATCCTGCTGACTGATGATCAAGGTTGTGATGCCAGGCCTGAGGCTTTGGGCACAGTGACATGATTAATTCAAGTTTGTTATTTATGCAAACCAATTCAATTCAATTCAATTTTATTTCTATAGCGCTTTTTACAACAAGGTTGTCACAAAGCAGCTTTACAGAGTCCA
>JBBKCR010166665.1:5529-15799 GCA_037577295.1 Ladigesia roloffi | reverse complement strand
TTCACAATAATTAGTTGTATTTCACAATAAAATTCTAACATATTTCATAATACTTTTGAACACTTTGGAGTTCCATAATCACTGTCATCGAAGTTTTATGTCAAAGGAGGAACCTTATAAAACACCTCAAAGAGGTGTCATTGCTGTCTTAGCAATCCATCTAATTTTTTATTTCCGTTTATTCTTCTACTTGTGTGAATGTATATTCAACTCGAATAACATAGAAAGTCATGTTTAATAAGTTTAAAAACATAAATTAACGGTAAACGTCATACTGTCTTGCTCCAGTCTCACATAAAACAAATTCAGTCCATGCCGGAAATTACATCAGCATCATTTTTGATAATTATATGAAACCTTAGGTAGAATTTTTTTTTATCAATGTCTTTATCAACAGTTGCTTATCTCATATCAAAATACATAAATAAGTAAATAAATAAATAATTTATTTTTGAAAAGTTTAGCCTAATTATCTTCACCTGATGTGCATTTACTAATAGGAGAACAATTTACATAAGCACACACCTAGGGGTGGAGACTCTAGGAAATGACTGAAACCAAAAAAGAAAGAAAAGACATTAAAAAATGTGACAAAAACATAATTTTCAGCAGGGTTAAGCGCAGTCATACAAATAAAGAAAAACATACGATATTGCTACAAAACCTTTTATTTTATTACTTTAGTCATTATTATTTCTATATTGAATTGTGTAATGAGTAGAAAATAGAAATGAATAAAAATATACTTACAAATAAAATGAAAAATGACTGAAGAGAAGTAAATTGTAGGTTGTCCAGCAGGTGCCCTCATAACTCTGTCTCCTTACGATGCACTTAAGGCTTTACGATTACTCCAGAGCACTCGTAGATCTACGAAGATTTTCAAGTGCTACTTAAGTCACAGTGGTTTTGGGAAACAGACCGTAATATTAAGATCAGTAATGAGATCATTTTTACTATCATTTTTTATCATTTTACTATTTAGGTTTATGATGCTTTTGGGAAATGCAGCTCTGTGTAGCCAAAATATCTGTGTTAGAGAATAAATGTAGGGTTAATGTTTGAATCTTCAAAATCGGGATCCATCAGAAAAGCAGTTCCAGCTTATGAAATATGGTTTTTGCAGTTTAAGTAAATAAAGTCAAATACAATCTGGTATAGTTTGGTAAGGCTTTACAAGAAGCCATTAATTTAAATGACTTCATATTTTATCTAACATCAAGTTACAATCGGTGAACATTAATTAATGTGTGTGAACATAAAAATAGCTGCTGTATACCATTTGTTTATTGTTAAGTCATGTTAAAGGGAATCTTTTCATTAAGTGTTTTTATTAAGAGTTTCTATTTGTATAAAATTGATATCATAAACTTAATATAAGTAATCTTATCGGAATTTATTTTGAAAGCTGAGGTTTGTTATTTACTGAAATGTTACATATGATATTAATATAAAATGGATTTACTAAAGGATATTATATTTTCCATTTACAGCTACAGGCTGAGGACGTCCACGACAACGATTACAGATGCATTTCAGCAGCAGAAGTTTGACAAAAACTCACCTGAGGCAAGAAATCTGAACTGACCTGTTGCTGAATTCATATGTATGGATTAAGTGGCAGTTTATATAGATTTTGTGTTTTACTTTGATACCGAAATTGGTACAGAGAACCATGGATGATTTTCACACGTATTGGTACGCAATACTGAAAATTTCATACCGTGACAACACTAATATATCACACACAAATCAATACATGCATACATGTGTATATATATATATATATATATATATAAATGTATGCATGTATTGATACGTGTGTGATTTAAATGCATTTCTGTGCATATGCACTAAATGTAAGAGGAGCTGGTGTGTATTTTAGTCCTGACGTTGTGACATCCTGTCTCAGGGCCTGTGGTTTTTTGCCCTGAGCATGAATCATAACGCAGCAGGATGTGTGTGTGAGTGTGTTTCACCTGCACTTTGTAAAATCTATGAGCATCGCCCTCACATGCACCTTATTCTGAAAGTCGGAGCATAGCAGGTACAATGGCCTCGCAGGCAGAGGTTCCCTTCTGTCTGAAAGGTATGGACATTTCCTTTCTTCTGAACATATGCATATAGTCACTTGTCACCTTTTTTCATCAGAATCTTCAGGGATGCGCTGTCGTAACTTTACCAGGCTATTCTTGTCTTAAATAGTAGTTCAGTTTATCTTTATAAACTGATTTACTGTGTATGTGTGTGTCTATACACAACCCAGATGCCATTACTAGGCTGTTGGGGCCACAGAAGATCCAGTTTATGAGGCTTGTGCAGATCAACCAGCCCCGGGACCGGTCCGAAGGCAGAATCCTCGTGAGTGAACTGTTTGTTTTAAACTTTTCATCACATTCTTTTTCAGGTCCAACTGACCATTTCAGTACATATTGGCTCTTAACAGTTTTAATTGCAAGAGCAAAAAACCTCTTTGCCATGTATTGCTGGAAACTGTTAGAATGATTGTGGTTTTTGCCATGGATTGCTAGATTTAAGCTAAGTAGTTGTTGAATTATAATTAGGTTTGAGGATTAACTGTTGTTTTTGTATCATGCTGGCAAAATAGTTTCTATGTTACCCAAAAAAGATGTAATTTTAGTTCAAATGAATTTACATTGCACCAGCGGTTACAAGAAGACCTCTCTTCAATAGGTGGTCCTTTGCTGCTGCTTAGCTGGGTCCCCTTTATAACACCAGGTGGTGCTGTACACACATGGTCCCATTCCAAGTTGCCTGTCTCACACATTTCTGTCTTTTTTTGTCTGAAAGGTGATGGCAGAGTGGAGGGCTCATATGTTCCACAGCAAGCAGCCAGTGAAGGTGTGTGAGATGGAAAAACGTTGTCCTGAGAATAAAGAACTAAACTGTACTAAGTAGGGGAATTTATAGATATGATATGCTGATATTTTGGGGTGGGGGGATATGCTAGATATTTACAAGGCTGTATATTGACCTTACACTCCTGGTGCTGAACCAGTGTAATGCCAAACCAAGCTAGATCAAATACATGCTGATTTATAAAATCTGTATAAAAACCGTAAATCCGGACTATAAACCACTACTTTTTCTCAAAAAATGAAACGTACGGCTAATAATCAGGTGCGGCTAGTTTATTTTTTTCATGTCGCCAGAAACATTTTGCCTCGTAACCAGCTCCGGCACCAGACACGGATTTTCGGATGGACCTTTGGGGTGTCATATGTTTTATAGGTTTGTTTCGAGTTGATATATGTTATGTGTATCTTAGCCACATCTGTGACGAGTGTTTAGGCAGCTCAAATTCCCAGACCAGTCCCGGGCAGCTCGTATTCCCAGGGCGAGCCCAAGTGAATCTGAGGGCTTTTAATCAGGTGCGCTCTGTAGTCCGGAATTTACTGTAGTAATATGTAGATTCTATTTCACAATCGTCCCCAATGGCTTTCCATATACAGTCATATAAAAGAGTTTGATCATCCCTGATGTGATGTTGATTTTCTAAGCGAAAATTAATAAATGCTTAAATACTAAATTTTCTGCAAGAAAAGCAAACATAATTTAATGTATTAGATACTACAGTTATTAGATATTATTTTATGTAGCCATCCTCCAGGCCTTTGTTTTCTCTCTTGGCTTGATTCTTTTGGACGGCAGACCTGACACCCCTGCCTGTGTAACTGATGTGTGTAGAAACTCAGTGCTGCTACCTTGTCAGTGTCACCGTCTGTACTGAAAATCGCCACTCACATTATATCTCGCTGGAGACCTGTGGCCAGAAACTGACCACTAGACTGAGTGTTAGGTGGGTGACAACTGCATCTAAAAACAAATGTGCAAAAAAAGACGAGCTCTGTGTTCAGAAACCCACAGAATGGGTAAAGGGTAAAGAAATATAAGGACAGGACCACCTCTACATCACCTCTACAGGACCACCTCTACACCAACCCACAGGGGCTTGGAACATTAACACATTAAATGTTAAACTCTAGTACAAACTGTACAGCCCACTGTGTGCTTAAAAACACAGCATGCCCAGATTCACAGTAGAATGCCTTATTCCTAGTTTAAAGAGGACTAGTCACACTGTTAAATCATTTTTTTAGACCAGCAAACATATTGCAGTGGAAATTCTAGAGTTAGTGAATGTATCACTTGTTACACTTGATGCCCACCTCTGTTAATGTCTCTACAAAGATGTGTCCTCTTAAATTTTCTCTAAAAGCATCATAATTAAGCTGCCATCTGATTCCTGAATTGTTGTTTAGGATAGTAGTGAGGTGAACCTTTGGTTTTATAAAATACCTCATTGTACCTAGGAGATACACTTGTTTTTTAGATTTACCTCTATACCACCATTATCAACATTCCTTGATTGTAAATAAACTAGCTGCATATGTGTTGGGGATGCTGGGTTTTTGTCACGTCTTCTGTAAATAAATCAAGTCAGTGTTTTTCACTGTAGTGAACAATTTAACCACTTAGAATGACTCTGTTCACATTTCAACTACTGAATGCATTTTATATTTAGTAAAATTGGTGGTTTTACTTGTTATTTAATTGTTGTTGCACATAATTCTTGCAAAAACATGAAGAAAGCCTAACCAAACTTAAAATGTTATGTGACAGTGTTTGTATATGTATATGTATATATATGCCGTTATGTTTTATTCCCCTTTGTTCTGCACTCAGATTTAGCCATTTAAGCTATTCATTAAGCTTTTAGGCTATTTTACTTTAGTAAAGCACATTGAATGACATCGGTATGATAACGTGCTGTATAAATAAGCATGCCTTGCCTTGCCTATATGGCCTAGTGAAAAGGAACTGGAAGCAGAAGTAGGAACAGGGTGACCACAGACAGGGACACAGGCCTCTAACCCCAATGTTGTGATTGAATTTCCTGAAGCTGTTCTGTTCCTCTCCCCCAGCCTCCTCTCCACTACATATTAACTTATGAGTCATTATTATTTACTCAGTCTGTGTGTGTTTGTGTGTATTTGTGTGTGTTTGTGTATGTGTGTATGTGTATGTGTGTGTGTGTGTTTGTGTATGTTTTTGTGTGTGTGTGTGCATGTGTGTGTGTGTGTGTGCGTGTGTGTGTGCGTGTGTGTGTGTGTGTGTGTGTGTGTTTGCCATTGACTATAGTAGAATATCTTGCTGCAGGTGGAGAGTTCCTTCAGCTACTTGGAGATTTATGCAATGGTCATTGAGAGTCTTGAGCAGGTAAACTACCAATTTCTTTTGCTTTTTACCTGTCCTGTCTTTCCCTTTAGCTTTGAACAGATCAGCATAATACCATGTGTTTCATGCCCTTATATTCTGTAAATCTTCTTTACCAGTTGCAGAGGCAATCTCTGCGTTCAGCAGACTTTTTCTCAGAACTTTATTTGTATATCCTCTTTCCAGCGAATGTAACAGATTGCAAAACCTGTTAGTGGGAAATTACTCATGTTTTGATATGGTCCTGTAATAGATATGATGAAAATGTGAGAAATTTCCCACTAATTGACTTTTCAGAATGAAAAGGAGTCCATCTAGTGAACACCTGGCTATTTTCTCTGGTAAATTTGATCTTACAGGTAGCAGAAAATGCCTTTTAATTCCATTTAAACTACCCTTATTTAAGTGCATTCACTGTATAGGACGTTTACTTTAACTTAGTAGACCTACAAATCATATCTGAGGGTGTTCATACTTTCACAAGCCACTGAGTAAAAAATTTGAGCCGAACTCCTCACTCAGGCCTCTGTAGTCTGGATGCATTGTTCATTACAGCAGACAAAATATCTTTGACATCTATTAAAATAAACACACTTTCAGTCTGGTTTTTGCTGGGAGTGCCTCATCAGTGATTTTGTTTTTTTTTTTCCCCCAAACTAGACATATCCATTTACCGGCTTAGAAAAATTGGTGGGTTTCCTGGTTAGGAGTATTGTTTTTGCACATAATTCTTTCACATGAATAAAGGCCTAATCAAACCGAATGAGTTATGTGACAGTGTACATGGCCTAGAGGGCAGAAACTGTCCTCTGTAGGTGATTGGATTTCATTTATGTTGAACTTATCTTTTTGTAAAACCAAAATTATTACAGCTTTTACCAGACGCTGCTGAGAGAAAACATTACATTACATTTAACATTTACTGTAGTCAAATTTAATAAAGGACATCATATTTGCCCAAAAGATACTATTCAGATTATTTTCAGGTTTCATAAAATGCCCCAAAAAAGAAAAAAATTTGAAGTCTCAAACTGTAACTGTATCAAATCATTGTAAGATCAGAGATTTACACCTTAAACTATCCCGTGTATTGTTATTCATCCTGCTGTCTCAGGAGGAATCATTAGTGATTTAGCAACTTAAAAGAGTGAAGCCCTTTGAAAAAATTCTGCCGTGGACTCCACAACAGTCTCTCTAATCCTCTTTCTGTCACGGGAGGAAGAATGTCTTATAAGGAAAGAGGCAAATCCTGGATGAGCAGCAGCCTGAGCACATTTTAAAACTCGTTCACGCCTCTTCACAGTTTGGTCACAGAGCTTATTAGACTTTTATGTAGATTGGCCACTGCGTGTTCGATGCCTGAACCTTGCTTCTTCAGGGCTGCAGAGTTAAGCCTTTGGGTTTCATTTTGCGTGGCAAACCTGTAGTGACAGATTCGACTTGTTTATGTTGAGCGGGTAACTCTGTACCTTTAATCTTTGTGAAGATTGGCTGAATCTATGTGTTATTGTTGTCAGGAGGTGTCCAATGTTTGTTCAATCAAGACTTTAATATACAAAGTGGGCTTTAGTTTGTATAAAAAGGAAGTGAATAGGTTGTCTGTTTGTTTAATATGTAGGAAAACAGGAAGAGCAGTATTAACATGCGTTTGAACACCAGACTGTGAGAACTGATTAATTTTCCATTGGTGAGTGAATGGGAGTGTTTAGTGTTTGGTGTGTTTGGTGGTTTGTGGCATGTCAGTGCAATAGGGTAACAGGTTGCTGAAGATCGTGCATGAATCTGTTGGTGGCTGGCATCAGGTAGTATCACACAATTGTGCCTCACACACTTGCTTTGTGTTGGTGTGTTTTTTACTCACAGTTTGTGTTGTGTTGTGTGTGTGTGTGTGTGTGTGTATGTGTATGTGTGTGTGTGTGTGTGTGTTTGTGTCTTTTCCTCAGGTGACCATTGAAACAGACAGACAGATTTATTCTATCAACCTGATGTCAGTAGAGGACCTGGGGGCTGTGGTCAATCATGTGATGGCCTCGCTCAAGAAAATCTTCCCTGATTCATCTCCAGGGTGAGTGCCCACCTTCTACAGCTCAGACAGGGAATCAGAAGAGAGTGTATCAAATGTTTCCATGCAAAAAATGTCAGGCCTTTCAACTAAAGTTGTTTGTCAAACAATCACAAAGAAACATTATTGTCTTTTGGCACTCTCCGAGGAGTGATGTGGGTGAGAGAGGTCCCGTCAATGAGTCATTTCTGTGACCTTTATCACTTTATCTCAGAGGTGGAGAAAACACTAAAAGATGCCACTTGTTAATTTTCAGTTAAAGGCATACTACAATATTCTGTAAAGCACTGAACACTTCTAGAATATAATTTTATCCTGTAAAAAATTTCAGGACCTGTTGTAATGAAGCATTTCCAAGTTTAAACTTGTAAAGTTTTACGACAGGCTTTATTTAATTGAGCGTTCTAGGCAAGCAAAGAACCACTGTTTTTCCTAAAAAAGCCTTGAAGTTTTGTAGGGGTGTCAAAAAGGCCCCTGACAGTAAATGACCCTCTTTACAAAGAATGTGAAAGTAAAGAACTTATGTCTTAAAATAACCCCTTTTGGGTCCCTAAATAACTTGCGATGGAGAGTTTGTTTAGAACCAGTTTTGTAAATGAGATGTGTGAGCCTGAAGAACAATTATGCACATAATAGAATGATTCTGTTTCCATTTAAGATTGAATACAGAACTTTATCCAACAGTACAATGCTATTCAAAACCAATGTTAAGTAGTAGAAAGCCTATTAGAGTGTAAAAACATCTGATATTTATTAAAGTATCTAAAAATGCAAATCTCTGCCTGTGGTGTCTATTAAACACTACAGGTGTTATAATGAATGAAAAATAACCGTCTTTGAACAGTACTGTGGGATATTTATATAACTAAATAAATATCAAAGCACAACCGCTGTGTTTCAGCACAACAGACCACATTTTAACACTTCCTCTCCTTTGACCTTTAAAAAGCAGGCATTATGTGTCAAGTGCACAGCTGGACATGAATAACACTGAATAACAGCACCATGGCAGTGACCTTTGTTTCCTCATTGAGCACTCACCATGTATAATGGCTGGTTAAACAGCATTTAGAGCGTTTGTGTTTTATAGAAACAACCTCAGCAGTGGAACATATGAATGATCAGTAGTTAGTGACACATACTGAAACTTTTTTTTATAACACCAACCCCTTTATTATCTCAGGAATCTCTTGAAGAAAGTTCCTCCTGAACTTCAGGACAGGCTGTGGTCTCTGAGTGCCAAAACTGAGGAGCAGCTGAACGGAGCTCATGGGCCTTGTGGTCAGTACCACTATGCTTCACTTTATTGAAAGTGCAGAACAGGGATCTGGAAGTCACAGAGATCTTAAAGGAGGACCATATTGTATATATTCATGTTTCTTGGGCTCTTTGGGTCGACGTCGGATGCTCATTTAAAATGATAGGTTACCAAAACTTCACTAATTACCCCCAAATATATTCTAACATCCAAGCCATATGTTTACACCTGAACTATGATGCTAATATAGCTAACAAGTAATTAAAACTTTCGTGTGTAAACAAAACAGCCAAATCAATAAACACTTGTCAACCTTGTCGAGATATCCAATAGACTTGCTTCTGTGGTTTCTGACACTATATGACTCTGATATTACAAAAGAAAATTATAGTGGAATTCGCCTCAGAACTAATAGATATATATTAGATCAAAGTGTGTCATATAATACCAGAAACCACTTGAGCAATTAAGAAATGACTCCAAATAAGCTTGTCTTGTTGGTTTTATGTAGATTTAATACTTGGTCATGCTGTTTAACCAGCTAAAACTTCTGTGCAGTTTCTGCACACTGAAATTTTTTAGATCCTCTAACTGTCTCCTTTTTCCTTATGGGATTGGTGTAGGGGGTTTCTCTGACACCTACGCTGCGCTCTGTGACTTCAACGAGTTCCAGTGTCGCAAAGAAGTCCAGTGGGTCAGAGCTCTTCACTGCTCATAACTTTCAGTATTCTGTAAAGATTAAAGCAGTCTGTTTGTGATTAAGGGCCTCTGAAGATTGTTTTTGACAGCTCTTACTATTTCTGTGTAGGATGTGGACAATATTTACCATGTTCAGAATTGTCGGGAGTTTAACCTTGTGGACTTCAGTCATTTAGAGAGCAGGTAAGTCTTTCTCTTGTAGGTAACATATGTTATGTGTTTTTAAAATCATGTATAATATTCCTAGTCGTTCGTTTAAATTTTTGTTAATAGTGAAGATTTCCCTTGTTGTTTCATCTTCTTAGGTAGAGCATTCATTCAGCTTTTGTATTTTTCTTTCATTCAGAGATTTGGCAATGGCCATAGGTGCTCTTTCCTTCAACCAGTGGTTCACCAAGATCTCCAGCAAAGACTTGAAACTGGTATTTCTGGGCCCTCTTCTCTGTTATATTATGCATTAAAAGAAAAGTCCATCTGTAGCTCTCTTGGAAATACAATATTAGAGTTTTAGTTTGTTAGCTGTAAATGTGAAGTTATGAATGTGTCTTATGTTTGAAATGTTCACAAATAACTTATTAGAGGGTAAAAACATTTTGTAACTCAAAAACATTCTTTTTAAATGGCTAACTTCTCTTGGATGGCTTATGCTGACTATTTGCATTCTGTAATAAGTAAGTAGTACCCATGATGATATGAATAACTGTAAATTTTGACAGTAACAGTGTGTGTGTGTGTATGAGGAACAGAGAGAAGGAAAGTCATGAATTAAAAGAATTTAGGAAAGAACTTCCAGGTTTTATTTAAATTCATACATTCTTAACAATGTAATTGTTGACAGTAACAGTGTGTGTGTGTATGAGGAACAGAGAGAGAAAGAGGGAGAGTCATGAATTAAAAGAATTTAAGAAAGAACTTCCAGGTTTTATTTAAATTCAAACATTCTTAACAATGTAATTGTTGACAGTAACAGTGTGTGTGTGTATGAGGAACAGAGAGAGAAAGAGGGAGAGTCA
>JBBKCR010166610.1:0-15809 GCA_037577295.1 Ladigesia roloffi | reverse complement strand
GTGTGTGTGTGTGTGTGTGTGTGTGTGTGTGTGTGTGTGTGTGTGTGTGTGTGTGTGTGTGTGTGTGTGTTCCTGTGTCCTTGTCATTTCATATATCTCAGCTGCTGCCCCTAATCTTTGATTCAGTAACACATGGTACCGTCTTGATGACTTGACAGAGTGGGTGTGTGTGGGAGCAGCAGTTAGACATGGCGCTGATGTTGTGCTGCAATATATCTGTGTTTTCATTTTTTCTCTAAAATAATAACGTGACAAGAGAAGATAAACGTTTCCTGATTTCAATTGCTTGTCAAAGCTGATTCAGAGCTTGAATATAAAAAATGAATAAGTTTGTGTTGATTTTTTCATTATGAATATTTGACAGAGTATGAGGTTGTGTTAAAATATTCTAACCAGATTCTACAAACTTTTGTTTATTATTAGCATTAGTTCCTAAATAATCTTCCCACTCCCAATGCAGTGCTTGGAATGTTGGAGGTTCAGGTGGAGAAAGATCCAAAAACTGGTGCCACCACCATCAAATCCATGGCTCCACTGTCAGCAGCAGCAGCAGAGGCCGCAGGAGAATCCGTGTTCGATGACAGCCGACGGACAGTGCATGCTGTCGGAGGAGTTGAGGGAAGCCCTCATTCCAGGGAAGAGCTAAACCAGATACTTAATGCCATCTCTGAGGTGGGCATGCAGACCATTCTGGATGGTGTGGCACCACAAGAAAATCCAAAAGAAAAAGAAGCTGTGCCAGAGATAGAACTGACATCAGAAAGTGCAGATGGGTCTCCTGATCTAACCAATGAAACATTACAGGAAGAAAAGACACCAGCAAAAGAAGACCATCTTTCTCTAGCTTTCAGAAAAACAGACATGCAAGAACTGAGACTGAATGAAAAGCCACATGTAGAGGATAAAGAGGAGGTGGTTGTAGAAAGGAAGGTTACAGAGGAGGAGGATGAATGGGAGATGGTGAATTGTAGGCCAGAAGAAGGCCTAGACCCAGTGGTGCTGACGTTCTTGGGGTTCACGCAGGTTCAGACAGACTCTGGCCTGGGTTATGAAGATGACTGTGCAGTTCTGAAGGTGGAACAAGTCATTATTGCCAGTGAAGAAGTTTCAGAGATGGTTCCATATAAAGAGCTGCCCCCAGTTCGAGTTGAAAACAAATCTGAAAGTGAAGAACCTCCAAAATGTGAGAAGTCACAAACTGACCCAGCTGCATCTAGTGTCTCCTGCTCAGAAGGAAGTCCAGAGGACACCACTCCTGAATACACGTCACAGATGGTTTGTTTTGTCTCCGGTGCAGGGGGATCTGTGCCATTGCAGGAGTTGAGCAATGTTTCAGATATAATTGATTCTGTAGAAGATCCAACAGAGATTCAGCAGAATTTGCCACAAATGACATCTGACACAACAGATGTTCCACAAGAAGTTACTGGGTATTCAGGAGCTCCCAAAAAGTACATCGGAGAACATGACATGCCTATGGCCAGAAGTGGCATTGAGGCAGAAGGATTAGAAAAAACAGAGTCAAACCTTGAAGTTCAAGATGAGGTCTTTCAAGATGTCACATTGGATGGCAATGGAGAAACATCGCATACTTTGATACGAAAGCATACTATGTCGAAAAGCATTGAAAAAGAGCCTGAAAATCAGGCTATTGTGTCTCCGTATGTAACACCAAACCGAGCAGTAGGAGAAATCTCAACAAAAACCAAGACTTGCCAGTGTTGTACTCTCATGTGAGCAGGGACTCCATATACATATTTGTCTCATTTTTATCAGGCAATCTACTGATCTGTGTGAATTATTAGCATGGCAAACGTATGAGTAGCCATGATTTGTACCATAAGTGTGCCTTAACAGATTTGGAACTGAGTGTCACAAATCATCGTTGCCCCCTGCTGGTCAAATGAATGTATTGAAAGATAAACAGTAATACGTGAACATGCCAAGGAGACCTTCAGGTTTATATCAGCATATAGCTTTTAATCTCCTGCTTCTTGTTGTTGCTTCGGACTGCATTGTTAGGATTTTTAAAAACATGTTTTTTACATGCAGTCCGTTTGAATCATGGACTATAACACCACATCTTAGAGCAGAGCAAAACCACTTCAGTCTTTCCAAACATCCAAACATTTTTTTCAGTCAGATGATGTACATTTTATTTTTCTGGTGTATATTCAGCACAAAATTAGAGCTTGATCATTTTCCATAGTCCATATACGTGTGTAAGCAAGCAAGCATATATTCTGACATTATTATGCAAATACTCAACATTATGACAAGTTCGAACCAGATTCAGTTAAATCATTGTGTAAATGTCAAACTCTGAAAGCAATAAAGAATTTTACTGAGTAATATCGTTTTTCTTAAGGGTAAATTTTTTCATTGTATGACGCACGACATGGCCTGGCTGCGAAATGAAGAATCTTGCTGACTTTTAAAGAGCAGAATAAAAAATGGTGAGCAAATAAATGAACTGTTGAGGTCATCAAGCTCTAGTTGTCGATTTCGCACCAGCATGTCCATCAAAAGTTTATCTGTTCAGATGCAGCTGTCTGTGTTAATCGCCCCAGCATAGCCAGGCGGCACGCACAGTCTGCTCCATGGCATTAGTCACCTGAGCCCCAGCCACGTCAGCCCTGCTGTCGCTATAGCGATGGCCCAGGACACAATGCTAGTAGGGGAGAAAAGAGGGCGGACCCAATGAGATGGTGACTCCCACCTCCAATCCCAGAACAGCCCTAAGACTGCCACTCATCCTCTCTTCAGACAGGTAAGCTAATGACTTGTTTTCAATTCTTCTATAAAGTAATTAAAATGTAGTGATTCTGCATGGCATTATACATTTTGAAAGAAGGTTCTAAAGGAACCATTACAGTTATTTGTATTTAAATAAAACAACTCCTGTTTGTAGATACATGCATAACAACACACATTTCTTTGCAAGCCAGTGTACTATTAGTGACTTATGAGGCTCTGGCTTTGTTGCTACTTTTTCTGCAATGCCTTTACATTAGATATTGAGACATTGCTGTGAGGTTTTGATTGCATTCCGCCACGTGATCATTAGTTAGGTCAAGTTCTAATGTTGAATGTCAAGATCGCTAACTCCATTCCAACTCATCCCAAAGGTCTTGGATGGAGTCACTGCAGAGAATGCACTGAACAATGCCAAAGGTCATTATATCCATCTAGCCAAATACAGGGACTCACTCGTGTGGCTGCTGCTGTAGAGTGTCCCACTCTAATATTCCTGTCTTTCTATGGAGATTATACAGGCTTCACAAGGTGCACCTAAAAGCACAATGGCTGTCGGAACATATGTAGATCTGTGTGTAGTTCTCTATAAAATAGTTACAGGCTATTATACAGGTATAAATAGATTTTACTGTAACAGTAGGAATATCGAAACACTTTTCTATTAGTTTCCGTTAGAAGCGTGTTTGATGGTCCATTCAAGGCATGTGAAATTTTTTTATATTAAGGATAAGCTGTAAATTCACTACTAATATTGCAGTTAAGTGTCAGAGATATTGCGTGCCATGATGGTTTACTAAATCGATAGATCCAAGTAATCCAATTGAGTGGGGAGATATAATCTATTACTTAAGTATTGCTTAAATTAGTTTGGATAATATTAGCAGCTAATAATAGCTAATACATACAGCGCTAACAAACTAGCATTGTATGGATTGCAGTTATGTGAGACGGTTGATAGTCTGTTAATTGCACCAGTGCACCTCTAAGATAAATTCACAATATATACTACTAATATACAGCCCTGGAAAAAGATGAGACCACTGCAAAAATGTTGAGTTTCTCAAGTTTGATCTTTTATAACTGAAAGAAAATGACAAAAATTACCTTTGTGATGTTTAGAGCAGTTTTTTTACACTGGCACGAAATGGATGTCATACACAGAGATATTTTTGAATATACTTCTTAAGCATAATGAAAGCGTTCTTCAAAAACAATGACAAGTACAGGGTTTAGACCAGTTTAAGGCAATTTCCACTATTTTTCTACAATTTTTACAGCATAATTTTCTATTGAATATATAAAATGTGCCATTACTTTTTCATAGCCCTCATTTTAGGTTGACTTGGTTATTGACTGAATGTTGACTGAAGAAAATCATCAAAATGTAGCTCTCAAACAATTGAATACCACTATATATCATCCCTTAGCATTAATGGGATGTTTGCAGATTTTCTATTGCAATTTTTGTTAATATCCACAATTTGGGTCACTATAAACTAAGAAAAATCTGTTTGTCAAGATCAGCGCTATCTTCTGTCAGCAAGTGTATCTTTTGTTCGAGCTGTTCAGCACCCAATTCTCTGAAATTATTTTTATTTCAGGAATGGGTAATCCTCATGACTGACTAAATCACATATGAGGCCAGTATATCACCCATTTTGTGAAATCATGTAGGCTGCAGAGGTGGGAGAGGTGACAGATAACGCTACACACAGGAAAGCTGTAAGCTGATTATATCTTATGTCTCAGGTCAGCAGTAAATGCCAGGTCACCTAGCATAGCAATTACCATTGCTGCTCTCAAAAACAATAATAAAAATGAAGGTCAACATGTTGGCTGATTTTTAATGCTATTACTAAGTGTAGTTTTGCTTGAATGATACAATGGTTAAAAAACTAATTTGTTTAACATTTATTTCTTTTTAAAAGAACCTTATGCTTCTGTTTTTAACTTTAATAAAAAACCTTTGGAAAAAACACAATGTCAAAACAAATAGCAAAAAGCTTTTTGCCAAAACATAATTTAAAACACAAGTGAAGGCACTTGCAGCTTATTTTAATTGTGATCATTCTCTTCATTCAAACATGGGTTATTGTTAAAAAGCTCAGACATAAATGATTTGTAACAGAGTAAGAAGTTGTTCATTTACACAGAGTTAACATTCTCCTGTATTCATTTTTTGTAGTTGTGTTTACTGGCATCAGTTAATTAGCAGTTAGCATCGCTACTGGTACATTAATGGCAACTGAGACAACACATGACACTGCTCAGTCTGCACATCCCACTGAATGCACTGGTTCACTTGTGGAAGGTACCATCCCAGGTACCAACACGACAAGAGGTTTGAAAAGCTTTAAATCACACAACGACAAACAAAAGTCCGAAGAGGCCGACTCACCCGCCGTTATCAGTGATATAGACGCCATACAGTCTTCACTTGAAGAACCTGAAGTCTCGTGGAAAGAGCAGGTTACTATTTCAGATGAGAAAAACGAGGAATCCAAGCAGTCTTCATCAGAAGAGTGTGACAAGATCACCCAAATACAAGACGATCAATATCATTTTAACAAACTTAGGCCATGCCAAGGTTTATACCCAGAAGAGCAGAGTGCACTGATTAATACTCAGCAAGAAGATGCTACTCTGACTAAAGAGGCAGACAGTAATACCCCCAAAGTCACTTCAAAACGAAACGGCGCAAAGCTTGAGGAAAAAAACGATGCCTCAACACCAGTTGAGGAAATCAGTATTTGCACAAATGTGGCACTAACAGGAAAGGAATTTGGGGTGCCTTATCTGATTAGTGATTTCAGTGCTGACACTCAACCAGAGGATGGAACAAATCAGACATGGGAGGGGAACAGTGGAAGCCAAACTGAGGATGAGGGTATTGCTGTTCTGAAGGAAGAAGCTACTTCAGACAATGTTAAAGAAATAGATAGGGAACTGAAAGATCCACAGGATGACCCTCTCCTGGAGCCTTTTGAGGGCCAGGTCTCATTAAAGCAAGCTAAAATGGAGGAGAATGCTGCTCCTCATCAAGATGCATTCCATTTTCAAAACACACTTCAAGGTGAAGCAGCTTGTTTCTCTTCCAAGAATGCAATTGCTGAAAATATCCATCAGGGTGAGCTGTTGCTTCATCGACTGCATCTCGTGCAGCAGAATCAAGAGTTGCAACAGGTGTCAGATGGTTCTTCAGCATCAAACACTGCAGCCATGGTGATGACTAATGATGTTACCTTGATGCCAGGTACAGAGGGGGAGGATGATGGGGAGAAAGAACGAGCCCCTTTGAGAGTCTCATATCCAGAGAATAAGGGGAGTAAAGAAAAACAGCACAAATCAGAGGGTGCTCATCCAACTTCAGCACATACTGGAGGACACAAACAGGCCACAATGGAGAAGGAAGTGAGTACTGATGACCAAAGTGACAGTGGGGTGTCTGCTGACTTCTTCCCAGGCGGAATCCATGAACTTTCTACAAGCTGCACTCAGAACCTCATGCCTCTAGATGAGACCCCAATACAGAGAGAGATCAGACAAGGTTTAGAAAGGGAGCAGAGTCTGCGTCGATCCAGGGGCCGTGACGAATGGGATTTGAGATCACAGGAACTGGTGGATCTGCCAGTTAAGAGGTCTTTGGAAGTTCTGGATCACTTCTCTTGTACAACCTTCGGTTTTGATGCTGAAAAAAGGCTTGTGAAGAGAAAAATGCTACAGGAAATAAAGCAAGAGGCAATGAAGGAACAAACCCTGAAAAGACTAGGGAAGGTCCCAGGCTTCTACAGCCGGAGCCATACCCGAGAATTAAAGGGAAGAAAGTTGCCTTTTGAGGCTTTCTACCAGTGCAAGAAAACAGATGCTAAGAGCTCTTCCAGGTGCAGGAAATTCTTTTCTTCTTCATTCACAGCCATCAATGCTGAAGATTATGGTGTGCAAGGGGATGTCTTACCTTTTGTGTCCGTGCTAGAACGAACCCGCAGTCTAGAACTGTTCACAACCCACCAATTTAAACCCTCTCCATTTTGGGGCAGCGAATCTGAAGATATTTCTGACACGGATAGTCAACCTGTCACTGAAGATTACAATGAATATCAAAAAAAAAATTCACATGATTCACCCTTCCAGGAAAAGCAGTCAGAGTCACCTCGTCCTTCTATTAGCTTGAGTTCATTGGTTTTGGATGCTGGTGTGGTGTCTTCCACCATGGAAGAATCAGATGGGGAAGGTTCGGTCCTGAAAAGAAAGAATCCATTTTTTCTGCTCCGTCCTGCTCTGTCTCTGAGACCAGATGTGGAGAAAGATATCAGAGAGGCTATGGAGAAAGAGCAAGAATTAAGAAGACTGAGGAGTAGACTCTATGGTGACCAATGGAACAGACTGGAAGACCAACAGGGTGGAGAGACACAGTCTGCTTGTGTAGAATCCACATCTTCAGCATCAGGTGATGTACACTGTGCAGTGCGGTCTGGGAGTTACTGATGGTAGCTAATGACTGATTTTTTGTTGTTTTGATTCTGCATCCTACTACTGCTATAAGTAGTAACCCTATGGAGTGAACATTTTGGATGCCCTGTTTATACACAAGTCCCTCATGTGAAAGTGTATAGTAAATGCTGTAATGAGTACCAAGCTAAAACAATAGTGACTGTCTAATGACTTTCTTAAATTATACATTAAACATTCATTTGTCTTTTGTATTTTTGTCGTATCCATTTTGTCTATTTTTTTTGTCTGTCTTGTCCATGCAGATCATGTATACAGGGGCAAGTTGACTGTCATCTGGCCCCCGCCTTCTTCTAAAGTGGAAGAGGTCAGTCATTTTAAAGTACATCAGTATAGCTCACTCAAGTTGTCCAAGATTCCTTTTGAGAATTTGAAAATAGATTGTCTGCACAGAATGTTTTAGTCAATTTAATAAGTATTTTGTTCCAAAGACAGGACTAAAAATGTAACTTAAATATTAAAACTATACAGCTCTCTGAAGGATGAGACTGCTGTGCATATTTAAATCTACAACTGGGAGTTCATTTGTGGACTAAGAATATTGGGTTGATTTTATAATGATGGAAACGTGGCCACAGTTTTCAATGGATTCTGTAACCTTCCTCTAATGGTCATGAATAGTTAATTTAAGATGTCTGTGAGTTAAATGTATCATCTCTGTCTTATGAATATCATGTCATAAACGTTTCCACAGCATTGTGGACTCGAGAGACAGAGACTGCTGAGTAGCTGTTATCTGCAGGACAGAATGGAAATGGAAAATTTTCGGAAAGAATGGATATTTTATATTTAATACAGTCAAATAAAAAAATTTTAGCGTGTCACTCTGTTGTGTGCTAGGACTCTGTAGGCTCTGTAATGGCAGTGTTATGGCTTGTGAGGGAATTATTATGTTATGGGGGGGCTATGAAAATCTCCATGAATTTGACTGTGATTAGATTATTGGACGGCACAACTAAAGCTCTCTTGATATTAAATATGATGTACAACTGCCACAAAATAAAACAATTATGGCAGTGTATAACAGCAATTGCTTTCATTCGCATTTTATACATTTATATTGAATATGAATTCCAACAATGTAAGCAAAAAATTAAGGGAAAATCATTTTGAATATTTCAATCTGTGTTGTTGGTCAATTTAATATTGTAGCATTTTTAGGCCAAAAAATGAAGTGCCTGCAAAATACATACACTACCAGTCAAAAGTTTGGAGACACCTTCCCATTCATTTATTTCCATCATTTTTAGTATTGGCTACATTGTAAATTAATACTGAAAACATCACCTTTTGCTCTGATGACAGCTTTGCAAACTCTTGGCATTTTTTCAATCAGATTCATGAGGAATATACCTGGAATGATATTTAATTAAAAGGTGTTCTTCATCAAGAGTTCATCAGTGGAATTTCCTCAGTTGTGATGGTAGGGTTGGTACATGATTAGTAAACTTATTCGAATATGGTTCTACCCCACATTATGTCAATAACCACATAAGTAACAAAAAAACAGTCCATCATTACCTTATTACAAAATATATTCAGATTTTTTGTTTGTTTTCAATATTAATCTTCAATGTAAAAAATAATAAAAACAAAGAAAAAACATTTGAGTCCAAACTTTTGACAGGTGGTGTATATTTTAGTTTGGGATTTTCAAGCCTTTTAGGTCTCTAAGCCTGATAATTTATCAAATAGTTTATTGGTACTATTCATATTAAGGATTACATTATTTACTGTATTAATCTTGCATATTCCAGCCCTGAAGAGACCTGCAACATGGCATAAACCTGATGGGTTTAATAATCATTGCCATAACAAAACTTGTTATTCCAAAACTGGAACATCACACCAGCATGAGACGCTTAATCAAAAAAAAAAATAACGATTCAAGCATATGTAAATATTTACATAATATAAAGGCAGCTGGTGATTAAAATAGATGTAAAAAGGAATCAATGTAAGAATTAGAAATTTAGAATATTTTAAAAGACTAAGTGTAAATATTTTACTAAATATTATATGAGCCATAATAACCATTTTTGTTTGCTTTAAGGAGTCTGGGTCTTCAAAGCCACTTCAGCAGGAACCTACACTTCAGGCATGGAATAAGCTCATGCAATAAGAAAAACTAAGGAGATGACTTCAGTGACCTTCCTTCCATTCAGAAGCTATGAATGTGAAAGCTTATATAACCAAAGAAGAAAGCAGCTCTGTTTTTATGACTTGGAAATCCTTGCTCACTACTGGACAAAGACACCAAGGGAAAGGGCATGCATACCAAGTGACACAAAAAACCCTCTATGTGGCTTCAACAGAAATTTGAAGCTTCTCTGGGGTTTACAAACTACTGACAACAGTATTAAAGGATACAAGCTTGGACAATATGCTGGATACACACATTTGATCTGCAGGAAAATACATGGTCATAACATCCACTGATGGTAAACAGAATTTACCTGGCTTAAAGCACTCAGCTGATAGAAAATGCATTTAAAAGCTCTGTTTAACTCAGTATTTTTATGTTGTGAGTTTGTAATTTTGCTGACTAATCATGAGGCTATGGTTATTTCTTCATCACCTGCTTGACAGAAGATAGGCATGTCCAACCAAATTTCCAACCAAAACTTGTAGATAGACTGCTATGAAAAAAATCAGTATGTGCAGTATCTGTAAACACTATATGTACACAATTATACATAATACACAACAATTTTAGAAAGGTAGAGTAAGAAATACATTATCATTTTACAAAGGCACTGCTGTAAAAGAAATTGCAACAACTTTAATAAACAATGAAAACCATGCATGCAATTATTGAATGAACACCAAAAAGAGTCCTGCTTATCATATCAGAATCAGTATTCCAAGACTCTAAGTCCTAAATCAAATGTGTAAAAAGGTTCAATATCTTTTGTTATAAAGAAATGAGCACAAATATCTAAGGAGTGATGTCTGTTTGGCTGCAAGCTTTTGTAATAACCTGCAGTGGCAATTTCTATGAGGAATAATATTAGTTATTTTTAGGCTTGTATGTTGTATTAAAATGCTTCTAGAAAGACAGTGGATCCATACTCATATATTAAACAACTCAATAAGATACAGACACAACTAAATGCAAGTTATTTGACTTAATCAGTGAAAAGGATACCCACTCATCAGCATATACTACATTAAGTTTAATTGATTGAGTGTCTGGGACAGTCTGCAACCACATCAAAAGGAGCCCTGCAGACCATCATCTCTCTGCCATATGTCTGGGGGAGGGTGAGATAGCTTTCAGACCAAGAAGAACCGCGAGACTGATGAGTTGGATGAAGGCTAATAAATTGTATGACAGATTGGCTAGTCAATTACTGTGAAACTACTTAGAAAACGTCATTTGATATTTCCGTTATTTTGTCTTATTTTAGTTGTGGTAGTCAGGTGTGAATGACAAGGAGCATTTATATGCTCATAATATAGGATGTGCCTGTTTATGTTGATAAAAATAGACAGTTTAGATATTTCTGTATTAGATGAAAAAGTATCATAATTTTGTACAGGTAGTCCTGTAAACCTGAGGTTTCCAGTTGTGCTCCTGGAGTACTGCATATCATCACTATTACGATTAACAGTTTTATCTTTATTTTTTGTAGTTAATTTTTTCAGACAGAATGTTATGCTGTTTAATGGCGATTCAATTTGTCCAAAAAGACAAGGTAAATATTTCTAACCTTGACTTAAAATAGAATGTTATTTCTTCGTATGTAAAGTGACTAGAAATATGAGGATTTTTCCTGACCACAATATGCTTGTGTGTTGGAGCAGGAAAAACACGACAACTTCCAGTACAGTGGGACACAGTACCTCCAAAAGTACTGGAAGGCAACATGAAACCTGAAGGTACTGATTTTTCAAAGATCATAAAAAAAAAACTTTTCCCTCATTTGCTCAAGCTGAATTTATTTATTACAACAGTGTATGTAGTGGCAGTCACAGTGTGTCTACTGACTGTGAAGCCTACGCTGTCTAAGCGGGTGCAGCCGAGGTCGCACTGCCTGTGGGGCACTAGAGTTTAGGAAGCGAGAAGCCACTGATGTAACAGCCACCTTCAATCCCATCAACAACAGAAGGGGAACCAGGATTACCTCCAGAACCTCCCACTGACTGAAGCCCAGAATAAAGAGTTGGGCATCTGATGATGTCCAAAGCATTACAGAATTAGCCACTGTGGATAACACCTCCACAACATCAAATATACAGCGCCAGGTATGTCTGATCCCTGAAGTTGTCTGTGGGAAAGGACGACGGTAAAAGGCGCACATGTGCCAAAAGTCTATGTTTGACTGTGCCACTGCTCTTAACAGGCACCAGAGGGTACACTGAGGATAAAGGCCAGAGAACAACGTAACTTGGCAGTAGGCGAGGAGGATGCTCAGGTGGCCTTGAGTCTCAAAGGGATTCCTTGAAGGCCTGCTGCTCTGATTTTGGATTTGTCTCAGCAAAAGAGAATGTCGCTCCAGCTGAGTTTCAGTACTTTTCCACTGCAAGAATGGCAGTAAACAACCAGTCAACAGGTGAAAAGCAATCTGGGTGACAAATTGGACAGTCAGTCGGTGCTGCAGAGCGATCAGGTCAGGCTGAACCACGGCCCTGTAGAAGTGGATGGCGAAGTGATTGTAGATGTAAACGATGACGAGCTCAGGAAGCAGCAGTTGATAGAATCTTGAATCAGTACCTTGATACAGGTGTTTAGCACAAAGCCTATAAGAAAACTGCAAGGCAATGTGGTCAATGCACTCCACTGCAATTGTTAGTGCAATCTCTGGAAGGTAATCCATTGTCTGTATAATTGTAGATATCTGCTGTTTGTGAGGAATAGTCCCAATAATGCCATCCAAACAGAAGTAGGCCAGGATCACTATGGAGGACAGAAGGAGCATGGTGACAAGGAAGAACATAGACAGCTGGAATCGAGAGTACTTGTTTACAGGGGTGTTTTCTGCAGCTTCTCCCAATCCTGCGGAATCTGAGGAGCACCCATTAGACTGCCGTGACTTTGGGCCTTCCCAGTCGGCTTTCAAATCCTCACTTCTCTGTTTCCATCCCTTTAAGAAGATTTCTGACCAAATCATGTTCGAAAATGTGAAAAATGTCCAACTGTTCCAACTGCAGCTGAAGGGCAGGTTGCTGAGAACAAGAAGGAGAATTGATTTCTGGAGAAGAGCACTGATAAGAGATCCCAGGAAGCAAAAGTAGTGGGCCACTCCTTCCCCAAAGTATCCCTTAATTTCCTCCAGAAGGTACATCTGATTGTAAGGATTGAGTCCACACCAGTTGACTCTCCATGCTTGCCTTAGGTGTGTCAGTTGAGAAGCTTCATGCAGTGGGTATGAGTCTGTGATGACGCCATTTCTGTGAAGGATATTGATGACTGAGTTTCCAGGGACTGCAGAAACTCCAGGAACCTCTTCCATTTCTCCCACTGTCAGCTGGCCTAGAATCCTTCGCACCAGGTTGACTGCCTCGCCTGAATACAGCATTCCGTGCAGTCCTACTGCTTCACCAGGACGTGTTGGATGCATATTACTTGGGTGCAGTCCACCATGACCACAACGGAAAGGCTTGTGGCGCAAAAGAAGCTCCTCATCCACTTCGAAGAGTAGGCGCTCTGAAGTGGCTCCAATCACCACCACTCTACCTCCTCCTTTTGGCTGATCAATGACTCTCCCCAGCAATTCAGCTCCCCCTCGAGACTCTGCCTCAGAGATCTTCCCTATAAGCCAAGCTACTGTTTCTTCTGCTGTCCCGGAATCAATCTCCACAAGAACCAGTGGGGCATCGTTGCAAAGATGCTGAAGAGGGAGTTTCGAGCCTGCTTTGGCGATACTGGGCAGTTCTTCCATCCCAAACATTTCTCCATTCATTTTCTTACTTTGTTCTGTGATGTGCCTGAAGTCAGAGATGGTACAGAGTGATGGAGGTTCTGCATAGTGATTTGCCAGCCTCCTTCATGTTGCCATTACTGTTTGTTTGCTTTTCTCAAAAGATTTTGGAACACTGAGCTCATGATGTTTGGTGGCTCCTTTATGACACAATAAAGAATTCCAGCAGGGTTCCAACATTCACAAGCTGCTTTTACATAAGGAATATGCAGCCAGATAAAAAAAAACACCTCAAGTTTAAGATAAAAAACACACATTGTTGAAAACAATTTTAATGCGTTGACTTGGTTGACTTGCTCAACTATTGTCAGATGTTACTTAGGAAAATAGCTTCTTACTTAACCTATTGTTTAAAAATATAATACAAAACTAATTTTCCATTCTGTTGTAAATTTTATTCTTTTTATCATGGATATTTCTATTTGATTTTTTTTTTTGGCGTTAATAAATTGCTTTTAAAAAAGCACTTTGCAAAAAGAAGATATGTGAATGAGGGACAGAAAACAAACAAAACAGATGATAAAATACCATAAGAGCACCGCAAAGAACAATATACACAACACAGTAAATATAAGTCACACATGTAATCCCATATTTTACCAGAGAGGGGCGCTAGTTACCTAGAACATGTTAAAACACCTTACACTCAGTATCTTCTCAAAGTCAGAGCAAGGGCAGTATGAGTATGGGGCGTTGTCAAAGAATAAAGAAGAAGGGGCCTTCTTACGTAACTCTGTCAAGTGGTGGGTGAGTCATGTGCGTCACATCTGGAGAGAGAACATTTTCATATTTGATCAGTCCGCTCTTACGCACATCTAACAGTTTAAAATTAGCAGCTTTCCCTCATCAGCCCCCAGAACTGAGTCATCTTGGTGCTCGGAGCCAGCCTCCCCCCTTTATGGGCTTATTGCATGGCGACCCTAATAAAGACATCCAGAAGCTCCAAGCTCATGCTTTCACCAGCCTGACTAATAACGGCTGCTTTGCATAGTTCACATGGCAAGTGATGCGGATAGACTGTAGATAAGTTTAGACTCATGAAGCAACCTCTTTGAAATACCACCGGACTGGCCTCTAATGCTACAGGGGGAAAAAAAAACATTTTAGCCAGTAGATAAGCTGCATCACATTAAACATGTGGGTACAATGAGAAAAATACAAACTCTTGTCATGAGGGAATTATACATCATTCAGTTTATCCTGGGGCTTTGCATCAAACTGGTAAAACATATTAGTGCTATTAGTATCAATATGTATGTGTATGTATGTATGTCTATCTATCTGTTTGTCTGACTATATAAGTCTGTTTTTGTGTGTGCGTGCGTGTGTGTGTGTGTGTGTGTGTGTGTGTGTGTGTGTGTGTGTGTGTGTGTGTTTATTCACTTCAAAATGGAAACATATTTCAATCTGAAGAAGAGACGCATCAGTCTCTGCTGACATTGCCGCATTTCTTGGAAATCCTCGCACTGCTTCACTAATGCCCTCAATGTGCCTGAAGCGGGACTGTCAGTCGGATCTAAAAAAAGAAAGGGAACAGAAACCTCTTGATCACAGAGCTTTTGTTTAACATTTCCACACCTGAGCACACAAGTCTGAGAGTATATTCACACATTTCTGTCTTTTATTCTGTGTCTCAATCAGAGATCTAGTCTGAACTAGCCATTGGAGAGAGGGAGGGGTGGAGGATATAAAGAGAGAGAGAGAGAGAAAGAGAGAGAGTGAGAAAGAATGAGTCATTCTGATGTAGAGACCTGCTTGTTCTTGCTGCAGAGCTCTTTGCTCATCCCTACTCTTACGTGTGAATGGATAAGTGTTGTATTCAGCCCGGAAGCTCTAAACCATACAAGATCTAACATTAGCCATTTTTGGTTCTGAAACTGACAACTAGATCCAAACACTTGACAAAAAAAACATGCTCAAGATTTATTTGTTTAAAATTTGTAGTGCTTAGGTCCAAAAAAATGTACAGCTTTAACAGTATTTACACACTACAAAAGAATTTTTTTTTGAGTCATAATCCATACCTCTCAACATCAAATATTTAGTTTTATGCTGTTATATTGTCCAAAACTGAACTTCGTATTTGCCAAAGTACCTTCCTTAACAGCCGATCCTTACTAACTACTAATTTGAAAGTTTTTTTTCTTTCAAACCACACTCCTAAGATGCTCTAAAAGACTCAACTTCCTTTACTAAAGAATAAGATATTAGTTTTTTTCACACAAAAATATCTCTGTATTATGTGGATATTTTTTCATTTACAAATTCACTTGTACCAAAATAAATAGTAATTTTGAGAACCAGTCCTAGATTTATAAAGATAAACTAACAATGGTCCTTCTATAATCATTCAAGGAATCCTTTCTATCAAATGTATTTTTAATTATTTGTAGTTAAAAGCACCTATGAAAAATATTAAAATGCAAAAGTGCTTTAAGCAGGTGGACAGTGTCACAACCAACTGGGCTCAGTAGCGGCAGTGACATCAGAATCAGAATCAGAAAAGTTTATTTATCTCGAAGGAAATTGTTTGTGGTGATCACCACATTACACAGACACAGACCAACACGAGACATCAGAATAATGTAAATTAAGAATAAGAATAGGATAAGAATAAGA
>JBBKCR010166578.1:0-15816 GCA_037577295.1 Ladigesia roloffi | reverse complement strand
TCTTTATTTTCATGACCATTTACATTGGTAGATTCTCACTGAAGGCATCAAAACTATGAATGAACACACGTGGAGTTATGTACCTAACAAAAAAGGTTAAATAACTGAAAACATGTTTTATATTCTAGTTTCTTCCAAATAGCCACCCTTTGCTTTGAGTACTTTTCCTGTGATGTTTTGTGAATGTTTTTGCCGATTCTGAAGGAGAAAATTTGCCTTTTGGAAAAGACGCTTGTGCGTCTCCCAGTTCAATCTTGAGCGCAGCTGCACGGACCTGCATGGAGAGAGTGATCACTTAACACTTTGCCCATCGAGAAAGTTGGCAGCAGTGGTGAATCGCAGTGTATGAGAGGTGTTGGTCGAGCCAGAGGCAGCAGGAGAGGGGAAAACTGGGCTGGAATTAGCCGTAGCATTTAGCTCCCTCTATCCAGACCTCCAGAGGGGCGGAGTCCCAGCACTACACGGCCGTAGTGTGTGTGAGATAGCTGGGAGTTGTAGGAGAGGCAGCAGGGTGATCTGGGCTGAATCGGGCTGGAAATAGTGATGATAATGGTGGTTGGTTTTACTTGAGAAACAAGGAAGTGTATCAAAACTCACAACTGTCATATATTGTAATCTATTTCAGAGGTTTGGTTCAGTCAGTGATAAAAATGTGAAGAAAATTGTAGCCCAAGTTATAGGCTTGTATAAATGCAAAAAAATAGCTTCTTTTAACGTCTGTATGTATGTGCGATTAAAAGCGATTCATTCGATTAATTAATCGCCACACCGTGTAATTAATTAGATAAAAAAATTTAATCGCTTGACAGCACTAATATATATGTATATATATTTTTTAATACAAATACGTTACTTTGTATGCCCTTTCATCGTATGGCTTTTTATAGTGCAAGGAACAGAGGAAAGGCGATGTTGACCCTCATATTAAATAGAGCGTAAGAGCGACACGTCCAGCAGAGCAGTCCTTATATGAACTAGAGCCCTTTAGAACGGCTCCATTCACTAAGGAGTGTTTTTGTGGACATTATTTAAGCCTTTTTTCACTGAACTGCACACACATTTGCAGTTCAGTTTGGATCATCGTAAATGGTGTGCACTCGCAAAGAAAATGCAATTGGACATACATTTATTTAGCACTGCATTATTTTGAATTAAGTATAGAGCTCCACAAATTAGACAAAGGATCAGTATTGCAATTTTACTGCTACAAACTGCTATATTTTTCACCATAAAGGAAGAGTCGGTAAATATTGTTTTGAATGGTGCCTTTGCTCCTCCCATCCAAATAATTTATATTTGGAAAAAAATATGTAAATGGATACAGCCCATTTTCAAATCACGGTTTTTGTGAAATCACAAACCAACACATTTAATTGCATCTTCTTTTGACTACAGAAGTTTAGCCTCACCCGTTAATGATTAAATACTCAAATTTAAGCTTTTGTCAGATTACACAAAAACCTCGAGTACTCAATCATACTCAACTGGAGCTGGGATTGTTCACCCTGTCAGAAACACTGTGATTGGTTAGATATTAGCCTATTTGCATATTGCATCCTTTTGCAATGTCAGTACTTAAATAGCAGATTATTCAGTAACGACTGACTATATATTGTGAAGCCCTAATTAACTATGGGCAAATACAGACTGTAAATGAAGTCAGTGTTTATCGGGCCCAGACTGGACACTGGCTCCAGAACTCTGAACATGGCAGGACAGACTTTTAGCTTCCGTTGATAAGTCGGGTTTGCTAATCTTAGGCGTCATGATATGTGGAGGTCACATACCAGAAGAAGGGCTGGTGGAAGTGTGAGAAGGTGAGGGCTATGTGTATCATGAGTTTCTCACATGTTTCTACCTCTTATTTATTCGTATCAGTCTCTCTCCATCAGCCCCTGTTGCCGAGCAGGTGATAAGCCCTGTTGTTGACATTCAAGAAATAAAAGGACGCAGGCAGCTTCTACTGCATGCTGGCACCAGTCAAGATAAACACAGCCTGAATGTCTTCATGATCTGAACAACCTTCGGAAACTTTCCTGAACCTGCTCTACATATTATTTTTAATATCAACAGTCTTTGCTATACTGAAAATTGCTGCATTATACTAATAAGGCTTCTAACCAATCTCAACACTGTTTATTGTGTTCTGTACGAATCCTGATATTGTAACTTGGGTGTTTATGGTAAAGTGGCATTTTTTGTTACACATGAACACACCACACCACAGCACACAATATGAAGTGTCTTAAATTGTTCTCTGCCCATTCAGCCAAGTGAAGCAGTGGCCAGTAATGTGTGGGGACAGTATATTTCTCAGTGATGCCATTGGCAGTCCTGGGATTAAAACCCACAAACTTCTTATTAGTATGGCAGCTCCTTAACCACCAGGTTAAAAAAGGACAACTGATCATAGCGGAAATCAAACTGCCAACCTTTTAACCATTTGCTCTTAGTACTCTGCTAAAATATAATTCTGTGTTTTCTGAACAGTGTTTTAGTCTATAGAAGGCAGTCTTTACCAGTGGGTTTTATAGCTGTAATTTTCCACAATAAACATTTACTTGTTAGGGCCTATAATAGTAATTAAATAAAGGTCTGGTTAATAACACTGACCTTAGAGTCAAAAAACAAACTGAATTAGGTGATAAACAAAGCAGAGGCCTTTAAAATTCTGAACTTAAAAAAACTAAAAAAAAAAAAGAAGCTTAAAATATGAAGCAATTCTTCCTACTGTAAGAGAGATCTTATCTTAGCTTTTTTCCACAGCAATCTAATTAAGTGAGAGTTTCATGCCCAATTTTGATTAATCTACAACTGTTTTTTGGTGGTGGTGGGCCTGCTTTTAGGGCATGCTTTCATAAGTAACTTTTCTAGAATTATATGCACACCAATTTAGACTGATGTCAAATGGTGAGTCAAATCCAGGCTGTTCTAAAAGGCATTTCTCCTATTTTTATTTTTTCTTCTCGAATAATTAATTGCCCATTCCAAATGTTACATTTCCCCCTCTATTCACACTATTCTAGAAATTCACTGTTTCAGATTGCCTTTTTTAAATTTTTTAAATTTTATTATATTATGTTATCACCTATTCACACAGTTCTAGAATGTAGCACCCATTCACACAGTTCTAGAATGTAGCACCCATTCACAAAGTTCTAGAATGTAGCGCCCATTCACACAGTTCTAGAATGTAGCACCCATTCACACAGTTCTAGAATGTTGCACCCATTCACACAGTTCTAGAATGTTGCGCCCATTCACTCAGTTCTAGAATGTAGCGCCCATTCACTCAGTTCTAGAATGTAGCGCCCATTCACTCAGTTCTAGAATGTAGCGCCCACTTACAGAGTTCTATACATTATTCCCCTTTTCACTGTGTAACAGAATGTCACATTTTCCCCATTTATACATTCCGGAATCTCCTGATATTCACCATTTGCACTGTTCTATAATGTTGTTGTTCGGAAATGTTATTCCCCAGTCACAGTGTTCTAGAATGTTACACAATCCCCCCATTCAATATTCCACAATATGTTAAGGTATCCGTCATTCACCCTGTTCTAGAGTGGTCTGTTACCCCTGTTCACGTTTTTCTAGAATATGTTATCATCTGTTCATACTGCTCCAGAAATTTGTTGCCCCTTTTCACTCTCTTCTATCGACACCTTTTAAAGTGTTCTATAATGGACAGTATCTACAGCATCTTCTACGTTGTTCTGCCATCATGTAAAGTGTTTAAATGGTTAGCCGTTTCTGTCTGAACACTCTGAAGTTGGTGTCGTGTGGTGTAGTGCTTGGTGTTTGTTGGTGTTTGTTTATATTTGATGGTGTTTGCTGGCGTTTAATAGTGTTTGATGGTGTTTGTTGATATTTGATGGTGTTTGCTGGTGTTTGATAGTGTTTGATAAAGTTTTATGGTGTTTGATAGTGTTTGATGGTGTTGGTGTTTGCTGGTGTTTGCTGGTGTTTGTTGGTTTCCTCCTGCACTTTGTCTACAAACCGCATGGTAAAAGGAGTCCAGATTCTTCCCAGGCGGACAGGCAAATGCGAATAGAAAGGAAATGGGGCTGTGGAGCTGACGAAGAGAAAAAGGGCTGTGGTTTGGAAGCTCCTTCTTCTTTTTTTTATTCCAATTTGTTTGTGGTTATTTTGGTTTGAATAGGCCCATCTGCAGATAAATTCACCAAATCAAGAGCCTTCATTTCCTGCAGTTTCCTGCAGTTTGATGAGAAGGCCTCATGAATGCTGAAAATTACCAGTGATCTAATGGATATACATGTACAGAAAAGTAATTATTGATTGATCGATTGTTCGATCGATTGATTGGTGTCTTTGCATACCACTTATCCATTTATTTCATAGACTGCAGATTTTATTCTTATTAAATACTGGAAAGTTGTTGAGTGAATATATCAAATAAAACAAGTTTCATTTATAAGATGAAAGAATCTGTAAGAGTGCATGTCTGATAGCCTCTTAACTGGTTGTGTGGTGATGCACAGTCAAATTCTAAACTGTCTAACTTTAAATGCACTCATACACTGTTTTACTGAACTGGAGGAACCGAGGAGAAATCTGGAACTGAACCAGCTTACACAATATCAACCAGCCTGTGATAGTCCCTTTCTTTTTCATCATTTATTGTTTATCGCTTAATAAATATGTTAAAGTTGTCTGGTGATCTGTAGTTTTATTAAGTGGCTTTTTATAGGCCAGTAGTGCTGATTAAATAAAGGACATTTTCTGGCTAATAAATTAACAAATGTTGAACATACAGAAAATGAATTGAGTGTTTTTATTAGTTATTCAAATCTCAATGTGTGCCAAAATGTTTGAATTCACATTATATTTCCAAACTGTTTATAATATTTCACACAAAGTCTGGTGTTTTTTTTTAAATGTGTCAATCTTATAATGAAAGGACTAATAAAAATGGAACTACTTGCATGAGTCTTTACTCCCATGAAATCCGTGTTGATTTTATTTCGTCATTTTGGAGATACGATTTTTGGTTCCAGTTGTGAAGATGTGCTCATCTAGACGTGCTCAACGAAACTATGGGAGGCAGAGTGAAACTGGATGTGTGGCTCAACCAGTCGGTTCACTTTGCGGCTGTGAGACAGACATCCTCTCTCATTTAACTGTGGGGACTTTTTCCTTTCTATTTTTTCAACGTGCTGTGCTTGTATATGGGTAGCTGGAAAAATTAATTAGTTCCGCTCATATTACAGTCAGCAAACAATACTGTTCCACCTGCCCTTCTCATCACTGCAGCTCGGGCAGCTGTAGAATTACACTGAACACATTAGACAGCTTTCCAGTCCAGACTTCTGAATACAGCTTCTGCCTTTTTTTTGTTCATTTCTGTTCTCAAATTGAGCAGCTGCGGAAAAGTAATATTAATCAGTAATGTCAGGTTTCTTCATCATACCCCCCTCCCCCCACCCTCACCTGTCGTGCAGAAAAAAATGCTCAGAGACCTTCTCTGACACTGTTATTCACTCAGAAATACATCACAGGGCAGACAGATTATAATTACCAAATCACTTCGACTTTACACAGATAAACTATTGTCCATTGACCTGCATACTGGTGGTCCTGTGTGGGTCCGGAGCACTGATGAACAGGTTAAAGAGCAGAGAATGTGATGTACTACAGGTTTGTACTACAGGTGCTCAGTGAGTCAGTGTAGGGATGTGTGTGTGTGTGTGTATGTGTGTACATATATGGTATAGTGTAAAAGTGATTTTATCTGCAGTATATCTATGTTTTACTCATGTATTACTTGTAGTTTCCATCAGAAACCTTGTCAGATTCAATCAGTCCTTCATTAATTGAAATCAGGACCTGCTGATGGAATTTCACAAACCTAATAAACGGCTGGAGGAACCAAGGAAAAAATCTGGACCTGAAACAGCTCACAAAATATCAACCAGCCTGTGATAGTGTCTTTCTGCTGGGATATTTAGCATGTGTTAGTATATAATACATGAATATGTCTGAGGCAAGTCTGGTAAGCATTTAGCCAACTTTCAAAATGTCAAAATGCAGCTACCATTCACAGCAACACTGCAGCTGATGTAACCTAATTGAGGAACATGTGGTGGCATGGCCTTTTCTTAATTGTGGAAAGGCTCAAAACTGGAAAAACGATATGTAGGTTGGAACACGCTGTACAAAGAACACACCAAGTGTAATAAACAGATTGGTAAAAAAAAATAAAGGCATGTGAAGTTGTTTTGAGCTTGGGTGACCCTTTTGGGTCTCAGAGCTGTACTTTTGCATCCTGTTTCAGCTTTGGAAAAATTTAACCTCAGCTATTATATAGTGGTTCGAGCACATTTCACCTCAGAATCGATCGTTGGACACATGGGCGTCGCTGCCATTCAGCACATTTCATAAATATTCATTGGCCCCCCCTACATTTAACATAAAATATTAGGTCACCCAGTGCTGTTGAACCTTGAATCTTAAATCTTCCATGATAGGATCCAGTCCACTTAATCGACAGGAGATTTTGCACAAACATCAATGCACTTATCCATCACCATAAACCCCGCTCCCCACGCATCCCGCTCACATTAAAAATGCTTCTGATGCCCCTGGTTTGACATAGACTTTACATTATGGGCATTAGTAGGTTCTGTAGACACAATGATCTTTTTAAAGGAGTGGAAATTGACTACATTTCTCTATGCTGTTTTAACCACAATCATATGTCTTTCTTTTGTTGCAGCCGCTTGTATCTCAATAAGAAGACCACCGATAAGCAGCCATATAGCAAACTTGCGGGGGTCTCGCTACTGAAGCCCCTGAAAGGAGTGGACCCCAATTTAGTAAATAACCTCGAGACGTTCTTCGAGCTGGACTACCCGAAGGTATGAGCCATCATAATAAATTTGTTATAATGCCATAAGTATTGCATGCTTTGTTTTTACTTCTCTATGTTGGCACTGCCCTTGATGGGGTAACCACATGTCTAAAGTGGAAACTAGCCTAAGGCTTGAATCGTTTTCCCATCAGTGTGTTCAGTGCCTTCCCCAGCTTTAATGTTATTCACCACAGGGTTCTGTATCTTCATTAGGCTTTTGAACTTGAGAGCTCTTCCACTGTTGCATTGATGGGCGTTCCTTAGAGGACCCAACGCTTTGTGACTCATAGTTGCTGGGTAGCACCAGTGGGATTAAAGGGTAGTATAGCATGGCTTTGAGTGTCAGATCATTACATGCCACCCTGTGGTGTTGCATTCATCCTGCCTTGTGCTGGGCGGTACACGTCTCCAGGTCCCACACAACAGTTCAAATTTAATTTAGTGGTATTACCTGATAAGTCATGTTTATTTCTTACCTAATACAATGGACTTCAATGCGCTTTACAATAATAGAATAAATATATAAAGCACAAAAATAGTGAGAATAAATAAAAAATAAATTAAAGGTTGCACAGAAAATCAATTAAAAAGTATGAAAGTGTAATGGAAGTGCAGATGTTTAAAAGAAGGTTGTGGAGAAAAGTGTGGTTTTTCAATGCTACAGTTGGTGCAGATCTGACATTGATGGGCAGCTGGTTAAGTTAGAAGAAGATGATTCAGAAGAAGGTTGTTTCTTTGTCACATGCATAGTCAAACAAGTACAACACCCAGTAAGATCCTTTCTCTGCATTCAACCCATTCACCAAGTGAAGCATTGGGCTTCCGCTAGTGAGGCACCTGGGGGGCAGTGTGTGGGGACGGCACCTTTCTCAAAGGTATCTAAGTGGTTAAACTAGCAATTGGGATTCAAATCCCAACCCTCTAATTGCAGGGCCAATTCAGCTGCCCCTTGTTGTGCATAACATTGATAAAACAATGTTATTCACAACAAAGAGGAAAACATTAAAAACCATAAACATCTCAATATGAAAGCAAAAACAACAAATGAGCTGTTTTACTACTAAAAATATTAAGAAATTAATTACAGCAATATATTGAAATGGTTTAGTATACTTTACTATAATACGGTTTTACAAACAATAAAATAGTCTATTTTGAGGGTATATAGATTAAAAATATCTATATAATATAATATTATCTAAATATGATATCTATTTAGTGAGATCTGTGGCACTAGTAATTTGGGGTCTTAATCAACAAACTTTAATTTCAGTTGCAGAAACATGCAGATACTGACAGGTATTATGACTGACAGGTATTATGGTTTTATTTCCGTAATAATTAATGTACATCAATGTTTTACATAAGTTCAGTCGTTTTGCTTTATTATGTTTTATCGGCCATAAAAGTATGTGTTAAAAATAAAATCTGCTCATAGGTGTAGAACAATTCTGATTGCCTTATTACAAACAAAAAACAAACAAAAAATGCCATAAGTATTGCACGCTTTGCTCAGGCTTTGTTTTCACTGTTCTATGTTGGCGCTGATTTTGATGGTGTAACCTCATGTCTAAAGTAGAAACTAGCCTAGATACATTGATAGACGGGCGTTCCTTAGAGGTCCAGGAATCAACATTTATGTTGCACCCACTGCTTTGTGACTCATAGATACTGGGTAGCTCCAGTGGGATTAAAGGGTAGTGTCGCTTGGCTTTGAGTGTTGGATTATTATGTGCTGCCCTGTGATGTTGCATTCTGCCCTGCCTTGTGCTGGGTAATTTAGTTGTATAACCTGATAAAGCCAAGTTTATTTCTATAGCCCTATATAGTACACAAAGGCCATTCAATGCCCTTTGCAATAATAGAATAAAAATGTAAAGCATAAAAATATTAAATTAAAGGACACTTATGAAATCAATAAAAGATTAAAATTTTAATGGTAGTGCAGAAAAGTGCAGTTTTTTATAGCTAAATTTGGTGCTGTTCTGAAATTGATGTGCAGCCGGTTAAAACGGAGGACAGTGGATAACATTGATAAGATTAATAAAATATGGAAGATATTGTGATGTCATGTTTGAGTGCCCTCTACCATGTCGTCACTACCATGTTTGAGAAGGACCTGCTCCTTCAGCCTCAGGAAACATTGGTTAAGAAACCATTAATGAAGAAACGCTTCTGTTATTATTGTGCAACGGATGGCTCCTGTTACAACTGAACTTGGGAAATGTTAGGGCGCGTTAGGGTGTGTAGTAACCTGTACAATTGCAGGACAGCACTTATTCCTATTTGCAGGCTATCGTATAGGGGTAAGTGTGGTCTCCACTATTGGACCATGCTTCTAGTGTGTTACAGCAGTGGCTCTCATTGATTGAGTGATTGCTTGCATCTCCAGATGAAACAATATGCCATCTTCTATTATGGAACAAATAAAACCATTACAAACTGCACATTTTCTTTAATTCAATGAGAAACAGGTTGAGTTGGTATTACGGGGGGGAGGAATGAATGTACTGCAAAAAAACAGTACTAAAATCCTAAATTACTGCAATTTGATTACATTGTTTTGTAAACTTTACAATAAAATATTTTCACAGACAATAAAATAACATAACTCTCTGCCGGTTACCAAGCCTTTAATGGTTAAGGATAGCATAAAATCGGTGATGCAAACATCTCTCACTTGAAATCAGGTGGGAGAAGCATGCTTGGCTACATTCATGGGCTGATTTCATTTTAATTAAACCACAAACAGTTTTTAACATACTTGAGCAACTGGCCAAACATTTTGAGTACATGTGCAGTAGACCGTATGTAATCAGTTGATTATCAGGCTCTGTATGAGCTGGGTCAGGTGTGTAGAAGGCAGAGAATTTCTCAAACTGTGTAAGGCAATGATGGGGTTTTGGGAAACACTGTGCTACTCTGTTGCGATATAGAGCTGCAGGGTTTAGCTGAACCAAAGTGTTTGCACTCTCCTCTGTGCTGCTGCATCAAAGTTTGCTTTGCCTTATTCTGCATTTGAATATGTGCAATGCAAACTATTTTCCTTGCAAATGCATTTGTTAGCTTATCTGAGCTATCACTGAAGCACACCGGTGGTTCTTCCTGCTTTGAAAGGCACACATCATGCAAACGAAAATAGACAATTGTCTCACAAGGGTACAATATTATTTAATATACTAATTTAATATAATTATTTTACAATTGAATGTGAGGGTAAATCATTTATATTATTATTCAACAGTGATGTAATGTAATATAAACGTATATTATAAATTATAAATGATGGAATATAAAATACAACAACGCAATACAAGTGAACACCTAAATGTTATATTAAATGTTTGTGTAAATGAATTTTTACAGAGATCTAATAATCATGTCACTTTGCCTGTCATGTATATGTTATATTTACATTGGTAGATTATCACTGAAGGCATCAAAATTATGATTGAAAACCTGTGGAGTTCTGTACTTAACAAAAAAACATGAAATAACTGGAAAAAATGTTTAATTCTAGTTTATTTAAAATAGCCACCCTTTACTCTGGTTACTGCTTTGCACACTCTTGGCATTCTCTCGATGAACTTCAAGAGGTAGTCACCTGAAATGGTTTTCAACAGTTTTGAAGGAGTTCCCAGAGGTGTTTAGTAGTTAACACCTATGTGCAAAGCAGTAATCAGAGCAATGTAAATGGTCATGAAAATAAAGAAAACTGAAATTGAATGAGAAGGTGTGTTCACAATTTTGGCCTGAATTGTTTGTGTATATTTACATTTTTGTTTAGCTTAAAACACGTTTAAAATATATATTTGAATGTATATATTCTCTAAATACATTATTTTATTGTCTGAAAGTTTTATAGTGAAGTATATTATACAATATAGTCTACAATATTTACATTACTATAATGTATTTATTAGTAGTAAAATAGAAAATTTAAAGGCTTTTATGGCTTTCCCTTTGTGATGCTAACTGAGCCAGTTTTTCATTGGGTTCAGGAAATTTGCAGTTATAGCTTGTAATGGTTTGTTGTGTTCCATTATAGGTGATGGCATCTTGTTCCATGTATCTAGACAAAATACTTATTAAATAATAGTTTTAATTGTTTTATTATATACAAACTATACTCAAATCATTTCTGTCACATATGAAAACAGGAAAGCAAGTCTGGATTAATCACACATTAAATTGATTTGGATCGATTATTGCAAAATGGATTGCAACATACCCAGATGTACGTCTGTGAGTGCGATCACTGTTCATTTCGTGATTTAACAGTTTGATGTGATGGCGAGATAGTGGGGCCACACCCTATTGAAAAAAGCTTAAGTAAGATGCCAACTGGCAAAACCAAAACAGCCTGTGCTACTGGAAAAAGTAGATCTTTCAAGTTTAGGACCATGGGAACATGATCTCACTATCGCTTTTTTCAGCGGCAGGTGTTAACTTGAATATGTTATTAATTACCCTTAGGGATTCTTGAATGTTTCATTCCACACCAGTGGCAAAATGTAATTTGGAATATTTTGCAAGTTCGCAAACTGCCATTTCATTTTTCTTAGGAAATCTAAAACTTGCCCTTTAAAAATGATTTCCTATACTTTGTTTCAGTTGTTTAGTTACAAGTATATTGTTGAATGGATGGAGCCTCTGAGCCCTTTAAAATTGCACATTTATCCCACTAGCTTAAAATCTGTACCTCCTGTTTACAGTGCAGCTGTGGGACATTTTCTGCTTTAATTGCTGCTCGAGGCTGTGAATTTGTTGTGGATACTCTGATGAACAATGTTGGCAGGGGCAGTGATCACTATAAAAACTCACGTCTGTGGATAGTTGTGGAATCTCCATCTTTCTTACTAAACCCAAAACCTCTAATACTGAGTGTTGCTTCTTAAAAACAGTGTTGTGTGGGAAGTTGTGGGGATATGAGGGCATGAACATCTTGTGGAGGAATATCCAGTGTAGAACAAATCACAATGTTTTCCTGGTTTAAGTGCCATTGACTCCAGTGAGGCTCCTGATAAAGATCCAACCTATACTGATATTTTTCCCCTACAAATATGTGTCTGTCAGTGTCCAGAACTAAACTTGTGCAGTAGCTTTGCTGTGTTGGGGTCTGCACTGCACCTCTACTGTTGGGTCTTTCTGCTTCATTTGGTCTTTGTCAGACAGCTGGATGAGCAGCTCTGATGTTGATTCAGAGAGATGGGGACTTCCTCACCCTCCTCCTCCTGCTTCATCAGCCTCTGTTGTCGCTGCATAGCAAAAAGCTGTGTGTGTCTATAGTAGAGCTTTATTCAGGCATGACATTTTTAACCAAACCCAAAAGCAGGCAAAACGCCGACCCAGCTGTAGCCCAGCAAAAGTGCTACTGCATGGTAGTCCAACAAAAATATTCTCTGAACCAGCCACAGTGACAAAATTCTGCCAAGATGACTGTAGTCAGACAGAATTTTGTCTGAACCTGAACTGTTACTGACAAAATTGTGTTCGAATCTAACAAAAAAAAAAAAATGTAATGCAAGCGAAACGTTTGTCTCTTTGACTATTGCCTGTCAGAATTATAAATCTGACAAAATTCAGCCTGAGCTCGACTGCACTTAACAAAATTCTGCCAAACTCCACTCTTTATAAAAAGAACTCGACTGTAGCTGAGAAAATTCAGTCCCTAAAGTACCATTACTGTGTTAACAGCTTTCAAAGTGTGAGGACTTTAAATTATGGGGCTCGTAGTGGGTTTGCGTGAGTGTGTTTGTGTGTGTCGCTGTGTGAGAATGTTTTAGACAGAGAGTAAGTAGGCCAGGTAACTTGGAAATGTGGTGCCAGTTAGTGAGAATCAAAGATCAGATCTCTCTCCTTATTAGGGGATGAAGAGACACAAGTGTTCACTGTTCTTGTAGATTTGCTGTGATAGCAACAAATGATCTCTAGGTAACACAGCTACTGTTCATTGTCCTCCGTTGGGCAAATCCTGGAACCTCTTCTACTCTGAACGTGTAATTTGCTGGGTAACACTTTACAATAAAACTACCCTTAAAAAGATTTTAGAAATTATTTATACTCATGTTGTTAATTTGGGTTGCAGACAGTTTATTTATCATAAATAAGCAGCCATTAATCAGTTATAATGAGTTGTCATTAATAGAAGCTCACAGTTTGGCCAGCTATCTACGCTTGCCTGTCCATTTCTCAGAATGTTACTTCTCCAGGTATTTACTAACATGCTGCTACCAATAAAACACCAGATCTTCCCAAAAAAATACGCCTTAGAGGTCGACTGATATATTGGTTTTGCTGATTAATCAGCTCCGATTCCCTGAACTATCGGTTATTGGCAAAAATCCACGCCAATTATTTTTTCCATGTTACTTTTTGAATCAGTTTGAAAGCATGTCTTTAATTTACCCCAATATTTATTAATATATTCATATTTATGTAATATAGCACATTTTCATGTTTCAGTACTTTTTTGTTTGTTTTTTGTAATAAAGTTCAGTACTATTTAAATGGAGTGTTGTGTTTTTATTTAGTTTTTTTTAAATCCAGTATCCAATTTAAAAACTATCAGTTAATTAATCGGTTATCGGCAAGTACGGACCAACCTAGCTATCGGTATCAGTAAAATTATAAAAATATTGGTCGACTTCTAGTACACCTGGATCAATGTGTGGTTTATAAAGTACAACCAAGTTAAAAACCTGCTTATGAACCATTTATAAACCCCTTATTAGGGTTGTCTTACTCTAAAGTTGTACTAGTTGCTGAGTGCTGGTGTTTATGTCTAGGCTTTTAGTGGTCATTTTTGGGCGATTTTTAAATTTAGAACTAATCACCTCTGGTAAAGTCCAAGTGAGAACCATAATTCATGTAATCAAATGACCATATAATGACATCAAATGCGAAATCATAAAGCTGCCTGTTGCCGACACAACTGAGCTGTTTTCTTCTTAAAAGCAGAATCGATGCCCTGGGGTCTGTAATCACAAAGAGGAAATGAAGCCACTTTCAGTAATGTTCTTTTCTTAAAATAAACAGCCTATTCCAGAGCCTCCAGTGATTCTGCAGTGTTCTGTTTTATCTCATGTCTTTTCAGACCTGCAAGAAAGGTGCATCCCAGTCATATTTGTGCTATTAGTAACTCTGGCATGCTGAGCAGAACTAGACAAGCTGTTTTTCTTTACATATTACCAGCATGCTGCTATCTCTGTTTGGGTATGGCGCTGATTGCTTATGAATTTTTTCACAATTGGTTCTTGCGCTGATAAAGCGGTGCTTGTTATCAGCCAATACTATACATGGAGTGTTTTTCTGTTGCAGCTTTCAGTACATGGTTCTGGTGTGCCCATAGTGCAAACGCTGTCCTGGATCAGCTTAGCCCACGCAAAGCTCTGTGAACATGTGGCATGACCACTGTGTGAGAAGTGAAAGAACAAGAATGCTGACTTTTGTGACTTTCGATGATGTTTGTGGCAGCTACTCTGACAATCTTGCCTCTTGAAGGACTTTCCTCCAACTACCTGGGGCCTCCAAAATGAAAAAAGCGGCAGAATGCAAAACAGGCAGTCATATGACTGATAGGAGTGTGGCAAACCCAGTACTGTGAACACAAGATTCAGTTCATGTTTCCAAAAGGGCTGCAGCAAATACTCAGTAATCTTCGATAATTACAATTTTACCAAATGAAAACACCCTTGAATAACTGACATGCTCAGAAATACGTGCCCATCTGTAAGGAACTGCATGGATACAAGATTCACTTGAAAAATATTAGGTTCGAGTTTCAATAAGTGCTGTAACAAATTCTCAGAAATTGGTCATTTAAAAAAAAAATACTAAAAGAAAAAATCATAGAATAGCTTGGATGCCTAGGAATATATGGAAGATAATGTGGACCAATTTAAAGGCTCTTTTGTCACCAGTTGAATGCAGGGATAACAGTTTTAACTTAAGCTGCAGTTTCCTACTCCTCCTGTTCACTAACAAAGCCTTGTGTACTCTCAGTTAGCATGATGCATTGTTACACTTATAACTCCATCTGTATAGAGTTATCTAAGTAATCTTTTATAGACTTGTGGGCATGGTAGCTTTTGTGAAATTTTCCATATTTTATATTTTGTAAATTATCACAAATTATTGTAGCACTGTGTAGCTCTTTTTTATTTTTAATCAGTTTCTGTGAATTCTGTTAAGCCATGCGTCCAGTACTTTAGTTACAAATTACTCCAATTAGACCAAAAACATCTTGTTAATGAAGACTACGTGTGACTTTGTGACACTGACTTAAAGCCTGTTTCACGTGTTCTATTATTTTGTTCTCATGTTGTCTCTATTCAAACATACTTTAGAAGTCTTATCTTATTTAACTCTTGAAAGCTTTAGTGGGAACATACCTTTGGTTGATTAATGTTGTTTGACTTGAATTTAGTTCAATCAATGCCCCTTCTATGCCTTACCTAGATAAATTCCGACCTGAATAACAAGTAGCTACAGGAGGACATTCTGTTATTTACCCGTACCAGCGTGGACCTCTTATCTCAAGTTCTGGGGCTGGTTCTACTTCTACTTTGGTAGAGTTGGGCCATTTATACCGATTCTAGCATGTATGTGAACACCCTATAGTTAAGTTTCACCATTTACATTCCAACATTTATAAATGATACTGCTTTAATTTTACACTTCTGTGTTTTAACAGGGCTGTGTGACCATTTATTTTTATCATGAAGAACAGAACATTCACTTTTTCTGGCCTAAAAACAGGGCTGTATGTTTAAGGTGTATTTGTTTTTATGTACACAGCACGAGTGCATAGTGGTTTTGATTGTTTTCTCAGACCTCATCTACACAGGTCATAAGGGGTGTGGTTGTGTGTGTGTTAGTGTGTGTGTGTTAGTGTGTGTGTGTTAGTGTGTGTGTGTTAGTGTGTGTGTGTTAGTGTGTGT
>JBBKCR010166570.1:0-15816 GCA_037577295.1 Ladigesia roloffi | reverse complement strand
TCTGTCTGTCTGTCTGTCTGTCTGTCTGTCTGTCTGTCTGTCTGTCTGTCTGTCTGTCTGTCTGTCTGTCTGTCTTTTTGGAAACTGAAATGAAGATGAGCTTTTAAAGGTTCATGAAAGTTTCACAAAACAGAATGTATGGGCAAAGTAGAGAATGACAACAAATGTTTTAAAATAAATTTTCTGAATTCATTACTTTTTTTCTATCCAATTATCACCCAAATTTAGTCATGCCCAATTTCACCACTTAGGATAATCACAAGGCAAGCGTGTTCTCTGAGACAAATGACTAATACCATCTTTTTGAACTGTTCCCTATGGAACATCAACTGATCTCCAGCTGAAAATAATGTCATGTCAGCTCAAGCTAATGTATTACATTGGATTTTTATCTTGGAAATCGCTGGGGACCGAACCTCATGACGAAACTTAACACTCAGTGCCAAGAATTTTGAGTCATTACCCAGGATGAATTTTATTTTTGTGTGAGTTATAACTAAGTACTTAAAGATAACATAAAATTACTTGTGCCTTTTCTATTACTTAAAACAAACCCTTTTATGCACATTGCATGCATGGGATAACATTTGGTGGTTTCTTACCTGAGGAAAGTTTTTCCCCCTTTTTTGTGCCATATGTAAAATTATTAGAGCTCTTCAGCTAGACCCTTAATGTTACATTTCCTTAATAAATCTTAATACAATAAATAGTAAAACCCTGTACATTCACAGATTTCTTTCTCAGAACCTAAATTATTTTTCAAGGTAACACCCATTTTTTAATAGCAATATATAATTGATACCAATTGGTTTTAAACCAATTAAGAAATAATGGAGAAAAATATAATTTACTACTTTTGTTTCATAAATATTAACATAAATTTAGCTACACTTCCATATAGAATATAACTATAGATTTTATAGTACTGTTGAGAAAACACCAAGAAAGCACATCTTGAAAAGGTGAAATGGAACTGTGCTAAGAGGCTGGAGGTCTGAATTTATCCAATCAGAGAATATGAATCCTTCATCCTTGTTGTTGATTTGCTGCTGTCCTGGAATCACTGTATTTTTATAACTGTAAATTAAATTAATTTTACTGTATTTACTCTGCTTACACCAAAAAAAATGAAAACACCTACCAAAGAAAACACACATGCATGACTTGCAGTGCAGTCTATACAGGGGTAACACCGATATTTTACATTCTAGCTCACCCAAGGTTTATTCCAAATTTAATGTTATTAACCCCTCCTGGTGCAATAAAGGCCTAGATGCCGGAAAGTTGCAGTAGAGACCTCAGTGCTGGAACATTGCATTTTACTGCATGTATCCGCAAGAGAAATTACGTCAGATGCTGATGATTAGTTCTAGACCACAAACACCTGTCTTCAATTCAACCGCAATCACTCTCAAGAATGCAACCCTCTAGCTGATGCTTGTCATTATTCCATATGCAACCTAAGGTCCCAAATCAATTGGCAATGCAGCTACATGTGTGTAATTATTCAGAAAGAAAAACTAAGGTCATAATCTAATATAGGCACATCACAAACCTCGAAAGGCATTCAGCGAAAATGGATAATTATATAGATATTTAAAATTTATAGAGTGACTTGTGTTAAATGTTTTAGAATCTGTGTTTAAATGGTCAGGTACCTGGCACCTCCTCCTCCCAGCACCAAAGCAATAGCGTTGCCAGTCAGGACTCGTGCAAGGCGCGAGAAATCAGAGTGACGATCTGCAGCCTTTTGGAACACTCGCTGGTACATTTCTCTCTGTGAAGAAGGAATGCAAAGCACTGTGACTGATGAGTAATAATCTTCTGTGTGCTGTTAATAATTAAACCCTAAAGTAGAAGGCTAGTTGGAGTTTTTCGGATGCTGTACGATGTCTAAGCTAATCTATTTGAAATGGGCAAATTAACAGTAAGCAGCTACAATCGTGTGCTAGTTGGGGAATGTGTACGGGTATGTATGCTCGCATGTGTGTTTCCATAATTTCTAGGAAACCAAACGTCTAAAAAACTGATAAAAACAGTACTGGACCTTGCCAACACTACCCGTGCCTATTACATATGAAACATTATAGATTCAAACAAAAATGTGTGTGTGATACCAGCTTAGGAAGGCTCCTTTTGGAGAAGACCCTGCGGGGGCAGGATAAGTGCAGGTGTCTGGATATCCAGCTGCGCATGTTGAGCCACTCGGCCGTGCCTGTGGGTGGAGGACCATCCTCACGGTGCAGCAACACCAGCTGTTTCTGAGCCCTCACTGCACTTCCCTCCAGCATCCGCTCCAACTGCACAGGAGAGGACAAACGTCAGGGGTCGCTCTGAGGACTTCTAGATAACAAGGCTTTCATCACATGGGATCAGAATGACTGCTAGATTGTGTGCCTGTCTTTAACCCAAAAGGCAGTTTGGTGAACAGCCTGCCTGATATGTAAAGTATGTATTGAACTGGGTGTGTTTGAGAAACATCTGTGCTGTTACATCTAGGACAAACTGGTTTAAAAATTATTTCAAAACAACAATGTTGTGGTAGAAAATTCAAGCTCTTTTATACACGGTTGTATAATATCTGAGTCTAAATATTGATCAGTTCTGTCTGCCTTTGTACATGGAACACCAGCTTTCCCCTCCCCAAAGCATTTTTCACTATGACAGCCTCATTTCTCAGATTTAAATCCCATTTTCACACAGCACTACTTTAGCCCTCAAGTCAGTTAAAAGCAGCAACAACAAAAAAACCCACTTTACGGAGCTGCTGTTTCATACACATATCTAATCCCACTTCAAACATACAGCTTGGGCTGCCAGAGCCTGGGTACACCAAGTCAGCAAGCAGCCATTACAGAGGGTGTGACGATCTGTGATGCAAAATGTATTTACAAGACTTTATTGTAACGGTACATTTCTATACTGTTCATCTAAAGTAATAATGAACTAAAGAAAAAATAAGAAGAGTCATCATTTTTATATGGAACATATATGAGGGAAAGCTGACTTTTCTAGTTTCTAATTTGCTAAATATATCCGTTTTCTGAACAGATTAAAGCATTTTCTAGCAATACTCCTTTATTTTAGAATTACATTCAGCTGGTGGAAATGTACACTTAAACTAATGTTAAAAAGCCTGCTCACTGTATGTCTGATATTTAAACAGTTTTGCTTATAAAATACAATTATTATGACTAGTTTTTATTAATTTTTGGATGGTGGTGGTATTATTTTAGTGAGTTTACATCATAGAAGAATTTAAACTTGATTTGGCAAAAAAAAAATAGTAGTTCTGGATATTAACTTTTTTAAATAAAGCAGGTAATGTGGCTCTTATAGTCACATGAACATGAACACACCACACCACAGCACCCAGTATGAACAGTGTGAAATTTCTTCTCTGTATTTAACCCATTCACCAAGCGAAGCAGTGAGCAGACAGTGATGCAGCATCCAGGGGGCAGTGTGCTACAACAAAGCTAAAATTACTAGTTCCGTTATGAACAAATGGTACATTTTGTGGTCACATAGTAGATGTGAACTATAAAGTATCAGGGGACACAAAAAAGGCACATGGCTACTAAAACAATCCGTGAAACGTTTATCTCCCGTTTATGCATCATTTCTTATTTTTATTATGTGTAATGTACAAGTGTTTCATATACTGTTTTCCCAGCACAACTTGATCAAATAATCAACAATATGATCAAATAAAACTTGGATACAGCTACTTTTGTTTGCATGCTTTGTCTGCAAACTTTATATCAATTTAATTATATCTATTATATTCTCTGAATTATAACTAATATACACAATTCTTTTCATGATTTCTGCATACTATTATATTTTTTTGCAAGAAAGATTTTGCAGTTGCAACAAATCACCAACATTCTTAAATCCCAAGTTATCTATGGAGGAATTACAGCTGTACAGTTAAGACTAAACATTTTTTGCAAAATCTTAATGATGTTTTGAGTTGTAGACCCTAGAAAACAACACATTTTTCATACACAATTATATTTGTGGATCTGTGGACAATTTTCCTATTACCTCAAAGACCTTTGGTCACTGTGTGTGTGTGTGTGTGTGTGTGTGTATATGTGTGTGAGTGTGAGAGAGAGAGAGAGAGAGAGAGAGAGAGAGAGAGAGAGAGAGAGAGAGAGAGAGAGAGAAAAAGAAAGAGAAAGAAAAAGAGAGATAGAGAGAGAGTTTCAATGACCTCTGGGGAAAAAATAATGTAATTAAAAAAATCTCAATTAACTCCAAATGCTAAAACTAAGCTTACTGTAAACATAAGTGCAGCCAAATGTAGTCTTGGGTCAGTAATCTATTCCTTTATATATCTGAGGTAGAATTACCTCTCCCACTGCTGCGTCCTGCTCCCCCAGTCCCACAATAAGGATGCAGTCTGCCTGGCGAATGCAGCGCTGCGTCCAGGGTGTGAGAGAGCTGTCTGTCTGATATAGGACGATACGGTGAATGTCCTCTTGCTGGCCCAGCCAACTTGACAACCTATATTCATGCACACTGATGGAGGAAGTGTTGGGTTAATGTCAAAAATGCACACTGCCGAACACAAGAATAACAGGTTAGGGTGCTGAGTGGCCCAGTATGTTCAATTGTAATATAAATTTTAGCGCATGTGGATTGCAGATGCCCGATTAAAAGACATACATAAATTATAGTATTATAGTAAAACATCCAACATGGATTAAACTACTTTGTCCAGCACATGCCAAAGCTCATAATCTGAGTGAGATCTGTGGAATTTGGAGTCAACTCTTTGAATTCTTTATGTTTCTCAGACCAATTCTTTTTTGCAGTGTGGAACGGTGCAATATTTGCTGAGAGAAGCCACTCTGATTAGAGAATAATTTTGCCATTAAGTTGAATTTAGTCTGTAGCAATGTTTAGGTAGGTTGTTCAGGGAAAATCAACATTAATAAAAGGGCCCAACGTCTCCTAGCAGGTAGTAGCCTAGTGGGTAAAATACTGTGAACCTGATGACCACAAAAGGTTTGAAACACAAAATTCTATGGTTGTGTCCTTGACCAAGACAATTAATCCTCAGTAGCTCCAGGTGGACTGTCTCTGAGACTCATGACTGTAAGTCACTCAGAATAAGAGCGTCAGCAAAATGTCTCCTTTCACATCGCCCAGTGCTTCACATTTGCCATCTCCCCATGGAGCATCCTAGTGCCATCTCTTCCCCGGGTAACACACAGAGTTGGTCATTAACCTGATGCAAAAATGTGATTAATCAAATCAGGCCACCTGGTTCCACTGCTCCAAGGTCCATGCCAATCTGGTAGTGGACAGTATGGACATATTTCCTTGGAAGTTTGGTAGATACTAATCAATGCATATCACAAACATCCCATGAGACCTTTCATTTTAGAAATGCTCTGAGCCAGAAATCAAGCCATTAAAATTAAACCCCTGGTATAAAAGTTGCTCAGATCCCCAAGGCTACATTTACTGATTCTAATGCATCGCACAGAAGAACTGAAAGTTCACTTTTTGCCCAGGATATATACCACCATGGGGCACTAACTTCAACTGAGGTTTTAATGTTGTTGCTGATCAAAATAAATGTAATAAATGTAGCTTTTTAATGCCATGACCTGACAATACTACACTGAGTTATCTGAAAGACCCTGAATGAAACAACTCAAGATACAAATAAAAAGTCCAGGAGAAATATATAAAAAAACAAAACAAGAAAAGAAGAACAAAAGGAAGTAGTTATTCAGAGAGCTGGGCATCTCAGAGGATTCATTGCTTATGTAGTTCATTGTATTTTGCATTTACATTCAACTCAACACAAATCCTTTTATCTTCCTCACCAAACCACCACTTTAATGTGTAAAGACAAGTTTGGGACTTTGTTGTTTTGAGTCAGGCAGCAAATAGCTCATTCTTTGGCTAATTTACATTGAATAAATTAATTTACATGTGTTACAATATCTAGCACAAGCCTGGGTATCTGCACAGAAAGAACGTGATACATGACACTGAAGTATCGTACCTGTCTAGTGCTGCTGATCCCAAACGCTGCTTAATGATGTCACTTGTCAGGAGGAGAGTGGGTCCTGGAGGAACACTTTTACACTTAAAGCAAAGCAACGATCTTTCAAATAACACAGCTCTCTGTGCACTGCTTAAGCAACAGCCAAACAATTAAACATAAATGCTTGAATTAGTCCTTTTCATCTGAGTGACCACCTCCAGCTGAATGTAAATGAGAGGACCTCTTATTACCGATGGCGATGAGCGCGTGCTGCAGCTCCAGTGTAAACGCAGTCAGAGGAACCTCCTCAGACACAGGAAGTACGGCAACAGTGGACAGATTCGAGGCAGGATTCCCAGCATCCCACTTACTGCCTGGAGTCTGCAGAGCCAAACTACGTGCTGGATAAAGCAGAATCAGAAGCTTTTTTTAGCAAAGTACATCTTAAAAAACAGAATCTGCCCCGGTACATCTTCACAAAGAAGAAAATCTAATAATAAAAAATTTAAAAAAAATTTATGTAAAAAACACACCTGTCAGAGGGCCATTAACCTGCTGAAGAATCTTCTGCCCAAGTAGATGTATTAGCCGTGTGACAACCTACACACAGCACACAGAGCCGGAGATGGAAAAGAAATAAACATTTGTACGAATGAAAGTCTGAGCTGTGTAAATTGAGATCAAGTCCCAGGCGGTGTGTGTAGTAGATTAGTCACCTGAGGGAACTTTCTCTTGATGGAGCTGAGTGCTCCCTCTGGCAGCTTCGCGAGCTCAGAGTCTCTGACAGCATGCACTGTGGTGGCTCGGTTCTGATGGGTTAGAGCCTCCACCTGTTAAAAAACACATACACCTTTCACCAGAACGCAACACCTCATAATCTACCAATGCAAACGCTCCATCAGTAGAAAAAGAAATAATATTTATTTAAATTAAATCAGGGTTTTGCACAAATCAAGCACAGTGGGCTAATCGAGATGAATATTATATGAGGCAATACATGTATAAGAGATGTATTTTTTCTCTATAAATCAACTTTAAGTAAACAATTGGAATTCTGTTTACACCTGTGTTAACTGAAACCATCTGTAATTAACAAGGAATTTAAAGCAATAATGTGTGCCTCTTCGATCTACAGATTCTGCTAAGGATCTATTTTTATGTTAAATGGCTTACACTGATTTGAAAAATGTATTGTGGATCACAGATGGCAATAAGTAATAGATTGCACAAATAGTGAAACCTGATATAAAGTTAGCACTTCTTCAGTTTTGTTTACTTTTTAATGTGTTTTTACCCCTTAAACAGAAATTCTTCCCTCCTTTAGAAAAGGAAAAATAGCACAACCCAAGATTCTCCAAACAGTTCTCATTATAGTTGAAAATAGCATCATTAAGACCCTGACCTTTACAAAGATAGCCATGACGTAGAAAGTAGACGAACTAAATTTGGGTCTCCACAATAGGAGACCTGTGACACTGTTCCCCCACACAAAGCATCTGCGCCAGTCTCCACCGTGTGTAACCATGGCATCAGCATGGACAGGTATTCTTAGCAGTCAGGGCATCTCCACAGAGACACACAAAACACTAGCCAATCAGATTTGAGAGGGTATGAATAGCTTTCCTGGGGATTCACCCAGGAGGAAAGACGTTACCTAAGACCCTTTTTTCCCCCCAAGGCTAAAGGCCTATTTGAATCTGACAAACATAGCCAAGAAAAACAAAACCCTAAAACACTAATTATATGTAAAATGACAATCTAACAATACATCAATGTAAATTAACATTGCAATGTAATAAATTAGACTGGTACAAATGTTATCCCCTTAGTGTAGGTGTGATGCTTACCACCCCAATGAGGTCTCCCCTTCCATACTCTCCAGTCAGCTCCTTCTTCCCATCATCCTTTAGAATGACTGAACGCAGACGCCCACTCAGGACTATGAAAGTACTGTCTGACTTATCACCCTGTCTAAGAAAAGAATAAAATAATTCCATTTTAAGTCATACATAATTTCCGGGTTTGGGTCCAAATTTTGAATATTATCTTAAGAAGTAAATGGGTGTTGTAGTACTACCTATAGACTGCTCGACCCGCCTCCACAGCCATCCAATCAAGAGCAAAGTCAATCTGCCTTACAAATGGGGACATCCTACGTACTACAGAGTGAGCTATACTCAAGACAACTGTGGGCTCCGCACGCATGATCCTGACATCAGGGGACACAAACAAATGTGATGAAACAGCAAATAATATTTATCTGCTTGAATATTATTTGATATTAAAGCTACCTTAAGAGACGCTGCTACTCAGAAATAATTTTTCATAAATGCAGAACAGAAAACATACACTCATATTTAAATCAGATCTCCAGATTGTTGCCTTGGAAGAAATTAGCATACTTTAATTTAAGGGAACTTAATTAAAACCAAGTTAACATACAGAAGTATTAGAAACATGTTTACTTTTTATAAATAATTGGTGATTATGCAGCCTTTCTTATTTTAGTTACATGTGTTTCAAACAACAAATATAAAATACTGATTTTTTTTATATAAAGTGATATTTTTTGGAAAATGCTGAATTATTCTTTTAAGCAGCCCCTCTGCTAAAGTGCCAGTGGTGTGTTTAGAGGTGAAAATTTGTGAACATACTCATAGAAGTGGGTTTTCGAGATGGAGAGGAAAGTGCAGTCACGGTGAGCACGCACACTAAAAATGAGCGGCTCTCCTGTGAGCACAGCCAGCTGGCCCACCAACTCTCCTGGGTGAGTCACAAATAAACAGGTTTCCTCCTCACGATCAATCATTCGTTGGTACACATGCAGCAATCCCGAAATCACAAACTGCACACTTACTTCCTGCAGGACACATGCACACTAAGGACCAACCCACAACTACAAATCCATAGACCATGGAGAACTTTACAAAATTATTTACAAGTGAATGAACAGAAAATGTCTAATAATGGTTTAAAGGTTACCAAATAGTTTTCAAAAAATATCTTCAGTGTTTAAACTATCTATTCAGATTGCACAGTTGCTGTACCTGGTCTCCTTGATGGGCCACCACAGAACCAGCCTTCACCTGGTGCAGAGTCACTCTGCCCTCTAGAAGATTGGGGTCCTGAACAACACATGTAATGATTTTTTTCACCAAAAATGAATGTGCCCCAAGTAGCTTTGCTACTTCATATTGCATTTAAGATTTAATGACAGGAATTTAGACAAAAATAACAGGAATGACTAGATACACAGCTAGACATTTACTTGCTCTTCATTGTTGCACTTGTCAGATACTGCTTCTCTTCACTAGGCCCAACAAAAGCTCACCTGCAGTTTGATAATCCCCAAAAGGTCTTTTTTGGCCGCCTGGAAAATAGCACCAACTTTACTGGGGTGAACATCTGAACGTCCCCCACTGTCCTTATAGTGAAATACAGCGGATGGTGTGTGCTGCATGGTCACAGTTTTCTTCAGAATTGACTGAAATTTGAAGAAAAATGATGGAGAAAAGGCAATAACATCATAATTTTTTCAAACCCATTTGATCTATTGAGTCAAAGAAAGAGGCAGCTGCAGTACCTTGTAGAGAACAGGGCTGGATGGTGTTTCCTCCATGGTCACCCGGGCTCGCTCATATGCCATGCTCAGGTCATTTGCCGTCATACCTGCCCACAAACGCAGAATCAGTCCACTCTCAGAAGAAACCCATTCTACTGACCAAACTGCAAAGCGACTCAATTAAAACACAAATGTAATATTTGTAGAAGTGAGCCCAAGCTGCTATTAACAAGTCTTGACACTCCTGAGTCACTACAGTTAAGTCTTAAGTTCTGAGTCACTCCAAGATTGTCTTCTGTTCAGACTTACGTTCTAATCTTCGAGTTTTACAAAAGTTGGAATATATTCTTATTATATATATATTATTTAAGTTCTTAAAAAGGTCATATTAATGATTATTTTTTTGTTGTATATAAGAGTAGAGGACTTTCAGAGCATGTTTACAACAATGTTGGTTCTGCCGTTTACTGGTTTTGATTTTATCAAGTCTAGTAACTCCACACTCCACAATTTAAAAGACTCTTCAGTCTTAGCCAATAATAATAATAATAATAATAATAATAATAATAATAATAATAATAATAATAATAATAATAATAATAATAATAATAAAATAGTCCATTACTTCCTCAATCTTACAACTTATGCTTTATCTTCAAAGTAGTTGTTTAATAATAAACCTAAAGAAAAGAGTTAACTTTCTACCCCAGGGCTCAGTTAAGAATAATATAATGTAATAAATGCCAATCCTAAGACCTGAGGGAACAGTCAAACAGAATGGTGCAGTGAGGCATTACCTGTGCAATCCACTGGCATGGAGACTGAGCGAGGTTTCCTTACAGCTGTGGATACATTTTCTGAAGAACTGTTTTTTCCTCCATCTGATTGAAAACAAAAATAACAGCTAATAACAACAATGATCATTTAAAAATGTATTAATGTTCAATGAAACCAAGCACCACAGGGCCACCTGAAAGACAACTAATCAGAACAACCCACTGAACAAGTCAGCAGTTCATCACAAGCTGAACAGATACACTGATGTACATGCTCAAAAACTTTTCGTAATGATGCATGCCATATTTGATTGTTATACAGTCAACGGTCTAGGACTAGTTTAGGACTGTTCTGGTGTCGCCACCAGAACAACTTTTGGTCAGAACCCTTTATAGATGATACATACCAACAATGCTCTAACTAAAAGTGGGTATTTCCAAAAGTTGAAAACCATTGAAAATTAAAAAAAAAAAACTCCTAGGTAGATGATCTGTCAAAAATAAAAAAAATCTAACAATTGCTTGCACAGTCGATGGTTAATTCATAATTATGCGCATCATTGATATAGTTTTTGCAAATCTAAATATTAATATCACTATTCTCATTATTACAACATTAAAACCACTTACAAATGGAGCGAACAACATTAATAATCTAACTAGCACAAGCCATGTATGAGTGTTTATACCAGAGTCTGTAGATTCTGTGTGCCCTTGGCCATGTTCTTCTAAAAGTGTCGTATGAATGTGGGTCCTGCGAGGCACGCGACTGGGGCTTCCCTCTGAAATCACACTGTTGACGGCAGTCAGGGGCACTGCTTGTCTCTCCTGTCAACCCAGAGCACACAAGATGAAGAACCTTTTATCTTATTTATTCCTTTAGTTTACTGAAGAGCAACTGATGTAGAGCATCGCTAGTATTTCCATACATTTTTTATCAGCATGCTCCAGAAGGCATATTAACTGCAGGAGTTAAGCACAATGACCTAACTAAACTAAAAGAGTGCAATGCGCTCTATGTGAAAAGTAATCTAAGGTTTAACTGTGTTGTCAACGAACTTCAAGTTTATTGTCATATACAGATAACAATGTAGCGTCATTACCTGTAATGAAATTCTTAGGCTCGTGTTCTTTCAACTTTGCACAATATTATATACAAAATGTAAAAAAGAGAAAAAAATACGATAAAATAAGAATAAAAATAATAATAATAATGAAAAATTATGAAAATTAAATAAAGTAAGATAAATAAAAATAAGTAGAAGGTAGGAATAGGTGCAATATAAATCAAAATAAAGTAGAAACAGGTGCAATAAGAAAATGCTATTTTAAAGAGTGCAAAATGATGCTGTGAGGTATTTAGAACGTGTGCAGAACTGTACAGTGAGGGTTTAAAATGTCCTTGTTTAAAGTGACATTGTGAAGAGTCCGAATAAATGACCTAAGCATAACATGCTGATCTTGCCAAAGAGCATTCACCAGTGAAAGGAGCGGAAACCAGTCCAGAAAAACACACATCTGAGCACCATGCTATTAACTGCCCTAGACGTTTAATGGTTTCCAGGAATGAGGGAGAGAGTGATGGGCTATGCTCTGACAGAAGAGGAGTGGCTGAGACTGATGGGCCATCTCAGCCCATAGGGCTGTAAAGTCAGTGTCTTTTAAATGAGAACTGAGGCCTTCTGATCAGCTTTGTTCATTCTCACTGCACTTTATGGTCCTTACAGTCAAGAGTGATTATGATGCTGGTGCTAACGTAGCGTGAAATAACTTTGTGGGGGTGTGCAAGTGCATGAGCGTGACTGGTAGGGTGTGTGTATGCACACAGCGACTGTATGCATGTGTGTCTTAAGACTCACAATGTGACTGTACTGTAAGTGTGAGTGAATGTACGTGTGTGTGCATATATTCTCTTACTGGATTGAAGAGTTCAGTGGTCAGTCCCAGGTAGTTGTGCAAAGCTAGGAAGGTAACTCTCTGCAGGCGCACCATAATGATCTAAATAGGCACAAATATAGGCACAGACAAATAAAGTGTTATTTTAAGCATAAGTGACATTTTGTTTATTTCATTTTGAGCTTCTGAAAGTTATTTTCGATTCTAACTGGAACGTACTCTTTTCTGCTTCTACATACCCCAGCAGAATGTGTTAGATATGTTACCACTCTTTTAAAAACATGAGGGATCAGAGAAAAGTTCGCCTCCAAAATATTTCCAGAGACTCAATGATTTTATTGTGTAATGAAGGGTCAAATTATCCATTTGTTGTGGATCACTGTCGTATTGAAAAGTTCACATGTGGCCTGTGAGCAGCTTTAAGAGTGATGACTGCTAAGGGTCCTCCAGTAATTTCTGATAAGATGCTACAGTCATCTTGCCATCAACTGTAACAAATGTTTCTGTGCCCCTGCAGCTGAGAACATCAGAAACATCAGAGATCGTGTTTATGGCTATGACAATGTCAAAATGATTCGGTTTCATACATTTCAATTATCATCAAAATGCCATGTTGCACATCATATACAGGTTATCTAAAAGCATTAGCACAGCAACAGCCTTTTCTGGAAAGCCTGTTTCTTTTCAAGCATGCTTCTTATTGCCAATCTTTAAAAAGTCACCTCCCATTTTACAGAAAAGGCTGTATGTCAAGTCGCAAATGAGCTTTACCTTAAATACAGAGCTGACATTTTTGTTGGCCTGACTGACTGTGGCATGATGTAAACAGAATCCTAATTTCCCAGTGGAACACCTAATCCTCCAACGGAATACCAAATGTACCAGGAATATGTAAATATATGAGCAACACTGCACATAACCACTTCTATTAACACATCTACTGATGGGAGTGCTTTGGAATGTCCATGTGTACCTGTATAACTCTCACTAGAGTCTCTGGGTATTTTTCAAATACCGACTGGAAGGCTGAGGCTGGTAGTCTCAGAATAGTTGAGCGTACAGCTGCGCGAACAGACACGGTCTTATATGCAGCAGGGTAGCCCTGAGGAGTGAGGGAGGGGAGAATGAGAATAAAAAGGGGGAAACAAGGATTATGTATTAAATTCAGTGCACTGGAACAAGATGAAAAAGTAAGAGAGGAAGAGACAGGGAAAAATACAGAGAAATCAGCAGAGTGAGAGGAGCGAGAGACAGACTTACTGTGATGATGTCCAGAATGCTGAGAAGGCTGTGAACACTGTCTCCAGGAAGGACATCCTTCACAACAGCATCGGTGCCATCCTGAGAGGGCACACACAACATGAATTTTGTTACTTTTGGGAGTTAAAATGCTTGTGTTAATGTTTTCATTCTCAATGCATTAATGTCCAATTCCACTAACATGGTAGACCCCCAACCGATTATGAAGGAGTGAAGGCTAACGCGCACTCCCTCTGAAACATTTACGTTGCCACCACACCTTTATGAAATATCACCTTTATGAAATATTACGAAAAAATTGGATGTCAACACAACTGAAGGAGAACACAAAGTGCTGTAAACAGATATCTGCACCAGTTGGCACTACACTTGACGGGAACAAGGAAGGTTAACTGTGGCCTTTTGGACTCCCTGTTACAGATGGTGGTCAAATAGTCAATAGACTGAAGTAGCCATGGACCAATGCACACAGAAGCCCACTTATTTTTTTTTTTTTGCATGCTCATATGTGGGCTTCATTGTGGCCTACGAGCAGGTTTATGCACAAACCAAAAGACAAAATTAAATTTCAGTATCATAGTATGCCTATGTTTATAGAAATAAATAAAGTGCTCCCTGCTATTTATCCTCACATTTTCATGAATGCACAGTTCCAGTCTTCCGTCCTGGACCACATAAATGCTGTCATCATCATCTCCAGGCCTAAACAGCCCCTCGCTTTCCTGAAGCTCAATGAACACCATGTGTCGACAAAGCTCCAAGAACAGTGGCTTCTCAAAATGACCCAGGACCCTAAACACAGATAATATTTTACAGTTACAAGATTTTTCTCAATAACTTTAAACAATAAGTGTTCTGGTATTTTCCTCCTTACATGCTGCATACGTACATTCAACATTTTATTATTATTTTCCATTAAAATATTCAAAGTACTAACCTTACATTCTTAAGCATGTAAAGCACTTCAGAGGGTAAATTTGAGTTCTGCACATCAAACTCAGTGAGATCTGCCTCCAGAAGGGAAGGTGGGGGCTCTTTGGGCTGTAGAGTCGGAGGCTCCTTCTTTATCCGCAAAATCCTGCAGATCGCCACAGTGTAGCTTAGACACACACCTTTTCAAGGATTTCAGGTGTGAAGACACATCGTTTAAAAACAAGCACATTTGTGTAATATTTTGCCTTTTAATAAGGGATGAGAAAGAGTTGAACAAAATAAGGATAAAGCTATGAACCCAATAACAAAATTATTAGAAATATAAGAGTGTGAACTACGGTGACGTAGGGGTTAGCACTGTTGCCTCACAGCAAGAAGGTCCTGGGTTCGACTCCCGGGTTGGGTGCAGGGTCTTTCTGTGTGGAGTTTGCATGTTCTCCCAGTGACCGCGTGAGTTTCCCCGGGAACTCCGGTTTCCTCCCACCACCAAAAACATGTGTGATTGGGGATAGGTTAATTGAACACACTAAATTGCCCCTGGCTGTGACTGTGCGTTAGAATATGTGTGAGTGTGAGGCCCTGTGATGTGCTGGTGACGGTCCAGGGTGTACCCCGCCTTCGCCCGTAGCAGCTGGGATACCCCCCCCCCCTCCCCCGGGATAAAGGGGTAGAAAATGGATGAATGGATGAAGCGTTTCAACTGATACCTTCGAGCTATACTTAAGACTTTAGTTCTCTTCCGAAGACGCTGCTTAGGAAGTGAAGTAGAAGATGGTGTGGAAGACAGGGTCTGGACCTAAAAGGGAAAGAAAAAGAAAGCAAGAAACAATGAACAATAAAATATGCAGACACTACACACATTGTGTGCACTGTGACCCATGTCACAGGATATTATACATGCTGCCATCTTGTGGTCAGAACAGTCTATATTCTGTTATTATCTGAAGAGAAACCTTTTACACAGAAATGCTACGGAGGAAATGTAATTTCAGCGAACATCTCAGATTTCACGACATTATCTCTCTTAACTTCAGGACAGATTTTTAGATATTGCAAAATCAGGTTTAATAAACTAATAATAAAAATACTAGATGGAGACAGAACCTCTCAATTTTAAGTTTGAGAAAAACTCCTTTAAGTACTGTTGACGTCTACAAAAAGTTCAGAAACACATATTGATACAACAGGCTCACAATGACTGACCTTCCTCATAATCTTTCTGCCATAGAAAAGAACCTTGTCCCTTTTCCTGAAGCGATAACGAGGGGTTCCTGCCTGCTGACCTGCAGAAAAAAGAAATTAGGCTCTGTGATTAGAAAAAAAAAGTGTGAACAGTGTGTCAATATTTGAAATACTGTTTGGGGGGGGGGGGGGGGGGG
>JBBKCR010166563.1:0-15816 GCA_037577295.1 Ladigesia roloffi | reverse complement strand
GAGAGAGAGAGAGAGATAGAAAAACAAAGAAAGAAGAGGGGCGAGAAAAAGAGAAAAGGCAAGAAAGAAGATATGGAGGGAGAAAGGGAGGAAGAAAGAAAGAAAGAAAAAAGAAACAAACAAACAAACATTAAATTGTTGAAAGAAATAAAGGAATAAAGGATAGAAAGAAAATATGTTGAGTGTGTGAGAGCAACAGATGAGGGAAAGGGAGGGAGAAAGAAATAAAGAAAGAAGAGGAGGAGACATGTATAACAAAGATAGTAGGGGAAGAGGAAGGTAAACAAAGAAGAAAAGGAAAGAATAGAAAGAAAAGAGAGAGAAAAAAAATTAAAGGAAGGAAGGAGGGAGTCTGAGATCAAGGAGAACAGAAGAGAAAGAAACCAGTAGAGAAAGGACAGAGAATTAGAGGAGAAAGAGATAGAGGAAAAGAGAGACAAGGGGGAAAAGGGGATAAGATAGTAATGAAAGAGAAAAAGAGGTAGAGGCAAAAAATAGATGATGGGAGTGAGGCAAAGTATGTATTTCAAAGAGATAGAGAGAGGGAGTGTCTGTTTATGTGTGTGTGAGAGAGAATAAAATAGAGTAAGAGAGAAAGAGAGGAAGAGGGTGACTGTGTGTGTGAGACATTGGGAAAGACAGAGAGTAAATAAGAGTGAGAGAAAGAAAGGAGAGGAAGAGAGAGTGTGTGTGTGAGAGAGAGAGTGTGAGAGAGAGAAGGAGAGAGGGAGAGGGAGAGAGAGGGAGAAAGGAAGTGAGAGAGAGAGGAGAGATTATGGTGCCAAAGCACGTCTCTCAGTGCAGACACCAAGCCAGCCTGCTCATTTATAAATGATCTGAGCGTTTGGATTGTGCTGTAGAAAAACAGTGGGGCTGTCCAGATACATATCACACTCCGGCGACGTGCCAAACACACATCAGGACTTCAGACGACAGCAGACTGCCTCTGTTGCATAAGACCATGTTGTCATAGTATCTGTCAGTCCAAGCCCTCTTACCCCAGTGCATGTCGACCTTGATCCTATCTGTTACTTGTTTAAAATTATTTAAAGAGCCCAGACTCTACACCCCAGAACCCTGAAGTCCTTGTTTAACATTTGTGTTTGTATGCAGCAAACAGGACTTTATTCCAAGCTCTTCATCCCTCAGGAATTAGGCGGGCTGTTTGTCACTGGGCTGTTTAAGTCTGATGTATGTAAATGAATTCTGTTCTGATTGGCTGGCCTCCTTGATAAGTGAAAAGAGCAGTCCAGACTGACATTGAAAAAACAAACTGTTACCTTTGCACTGAAATCATCAGAGACATCACAGAAAATACACTTCAATCACTTCTCTTGGATGTGTGGACATTTAGCAAGCGCAACACTCAGAAACATCATATTATTTAATCACCCCCTCACACACACTTTCTCACTCCAGTAACTGGCTGTCTGCAGGAGTGACACTCCCTCTTATATTAATGATCAGTGCCAAACTGCTGTAGACCGAATGTGTTCTTTTGTAAATGCATTCTTGGTTTAGATCTCATAACCAAAATAAATGTGCTATTTTTGGCAATTTATGATCCATCCAAAAAGATTTGAATGTTATTATTTATGTTGTAACTACAATGAACATTTTCAAAGCATTCACTCCTAAGTCCATGCAGTCCATATATTGAAATTGTATTGCAAATAGCACCCTGTTCATTTTCTAATGATTATAGAGCTAAAACATTTATACGTATCTATCTTTTTTACTGCAGACCTTGCCCATTTGTGTTAGTGATGTTATTTCTTTCAGCCAGACAGAGCAGAGCTTATTTGTACATATCTGTTTTAAAGGCAAAATGTAAATAGTCCTTTTAATTCTAAAGGATGAACACAGGTTGAAAAATAGTCATGTAAGAATAAATTAAGATCATTTTGGTAGAGAAAACTCACAAACAAGTGCACCTCTTCAGAAATAATTAGACAAATAGACTCTCTAATGATGCTGCAAATGAAAACAGATCTACAGATCATGCTCGTAGGGGTCAAAACAGAGACAGACTGGAAAGTTCTTCGCCAGAGTCCAGTTCTGGTGACAGAAACCCTTGCAGATGCCAGACGGTGTCTGCCATGAAATACAGTACTCTGCAAATGTATTTGGCACCTATGTAATTCTTATAACAGCAGTGGGGTTCTTTCTACTAGCAAATACTGTGGTTGTTACAATACATGCAAAAAACAAAAAAGCAGTAAACTGTATAAGGATCCTAAACAGAAATTACTTTCTTGGCTGGTTATAAGAAAATATTTTGTTCCAGATGTCTGCTTCCATGAGCAAAACACCTAATTTAATGTAAATAAAAAGCCAGCCAAGATATTTGATGGATCTACAAGTAATACTGGGCTTCTATGTGGAAAAAAATATGTAAAAGATCAAGAAAACATTTTGCCATACATAAAACCACTATTTACTGTATTCATGTTATTTGTATTCATTGCAATATTAGTGTTGACACAAACATTTGCCCAGTAGTAAAGTTTTTGTGTGTAATTTAGTATAATTTAGGCTTTCATTTGCACAATACCGCATGTGGGCAGGCGGTGGGTGCTCCAGGAGTGGCCCACGTCAAAGGGCCGATGACTGATGGCTTGCCAGTGTCTGCAACAAAGATTGTAAAGTTCTTTTCAAAGCTACCAATGGTTCATTTGCGCTTGTGTGGGAGACATCTACATTATGCCTACATGGCTGTTGTCTGACACAGAAAGGCTTTTCCAAAGAGCAGAAAAATCCTTTGACCCCCTCTGTATTCAAAGACAATGTACTTTTGCTCAGCTCTTCTCCAGCAGGAGTCTGATGGAAGCAGTTCTTCGTTGTTGGTCCATAAAGAAAAGGGCCCACTAATGGCTTCATGAAAATCAGAGCTATTGACACGGAATCAACCTCAAGCTGATTCTGAGAAGTGACAGCTTTTAGCATAGAAAAGGTTGGAATTACCCTTTCTTGGAATTACCCTTGAAGTGAGAAACAGGAACTATGCTCAGCACTTTAATGCAATCCAGAATAACTGAAAAAATTCAGCAAGTCTAGGAGGAGGAGCATGTCTAAACTCGTCCTCCATCCAGCCTAACCTCCTATTAATCTCCTCCTTTCATCTCCTGTGTTTTATCCCATCTCATCCCAATCTTCTGACTCAGTCCAACCTCTGCTCATCAATAGAGTGTGTGTGTGTGTGTTTGTGTGTGTGTATGTTGGTGAGGTTACATTTTTCCAGCCTAAAGCAGAAGATGCTCAGAACTTCAACCCCAGTAAAATGAGTCTTGTGAGATCTGAGTGTTTGTCATTGTCCCCTTTAAATCTCATTCGAATCCAGAAACAGGATGGGTAATGAAAAGAGGTTATGTTCCAAAATTATAATAAAGGGCAGTAAATTTATGTTTTTTTCCTCAGCATTTAAGGGTTAAACATTGCCTTCTGTTTCATTTCTCATACTAGCGATAGAGGGGCAGGGACCAGTCTGCTATGCTAAAATGACTTGGCACCCCCTTGCCGTGCTGCGGCTGGCCTGACAGCACTTTGGCTGGATCTCTGAGGTGGATTAGTAGCGAGGTAGCCTCTGGCACAGATATCCCAGCAGCCCCCCCGACTGCCCAGTGGGGTCGGCGCTGAGTAAATGTGTGCAAGAAGCCCCATCTGTGGTTGGCGGGAGGCACCAAGCAGTATAATTCACACTCCATCATAAATCAGGTCCATCAGAAGCAGACGGGCGGTCCCGGTGCCCAATCAGCAGTCCTGCTGCAATTAGCGCCAGGAGTTGGGGAGGTTTCTCATTGGCCGGTTTTGCTCAAGGTGACCGGGAGGCGGCTACCTGCTCCTGTTTCCCAGCGGTCAGCCTATGCCAGAGCAGGGAATGCTGGGTAATGAGGTGATGTGATTGATCAGGTGTCAGTCCAGATGACTGCGGCTGGAAGATGGCCAAAGCGCCGCCACTCACTGGTCTGAGGGTATAAAAGGCTGTGATTGTGGCCAGAAAATGGGCATGTGTTTGTGAGCGTGTGGCCTGCCGCTAATGCCATCAAACCTTCATGACAGCTATGGAGAGATGAGTTTTTAACACCTCAGGTGCTTTATGAAATGAGGAGCTCCTGGAGCTGTGAATTCCCTCTTCTACAAATGCAGTCAGTCAGCCAAGATGTTCAAAGTTTAGTTCTTCAATCTATAAAATAACTTTATCAACTAGCATAGGCAAAACTAGCGTGGCAGGGTTTATTTGTTTTTATGTTTGTTAATAACATCTGTAGAGGGCAGAAGTGAGTGTTGGGGCAGCTGTTTGCAGCTGTTTGCCTAGTGGTTAAGGAGTTGCCCCTGAAATCAGTAGGTTGTGTGTTCAAGCATTGCTCGTGTCACCGCTGAGATACCATTGAACAAGGTGCTATGTTCAAGCACTGCTCCCTGGGATGCTTAACTTAGTGAATCAGTTAAATGCAGAGAAAACATTTTACATTGTCCTGTACTGTTGTGTGTTCTTTATTTTTTTAATAACACCTATAGAGTGTAGCAGTGAATAGTGTTTGTTTATTATTAATAATCTTATTAATAATCGTAATAATAAAGTAGTGAGTAATGTTTCATTGATATTTGGTAATTGTGTAATGCTGGTTTGTTCAAAGTTTATTAATAACACATATTATTAATTAGTTTATTAATAACACAGCTTTGAGCATGTAGAGGGTAGCAGTGAGCATCTGTTGGATGCTTATTTATAGTCCCTGCACTGCTGAGTAATATTTATTTGTTGTTTGCTAATAGCACATTTAGAATGTAGCATTGATTGAGGTTTGTTTATTTGAGCTCTTTAGTAAGGTGGAATCATCAGGAATCTCTTCTGTCTTGTACTTCATAGCTGCACATTATGAACTAAAGCAAGTCCTGAATTATTCAAATAGCAATGAATCATCAGCTAAAATTAGTACAAGCAATAAAATAATGTACACACAATATAAACTTACTCTTTAAAGTACAATGTTATTGGTCCAGTTGTTTCCAGATAAAAATGACTGTATTTACATTTTTGTAAGGTATGCCATCAGTACAATGGCAGTTAATTTCCTTAGGTCCGCACTGCTTGTTAGCTACATTAGCCTTTCAACCTCAAACCTAAAGAAGCAAAGAAATGGGAGAATCGTGTAAATTTGGTGCAAAATTGTGTAAATTCGATTTTGCACCAAACTACTTCTTTAATCTTGTCATAACCATATAACTATATACAGTATGTGTACTTGACGTGTGTTCCATGTGTCCACTTTCCCTCTCCCTCTCCCTCTCTCTGTGTCTATCTCTTTCTCTCTTTGTACCTTGTTTGGCTACTCTGCCTGGTTTAGTTTTTTTGGAAGTGAACCTGAAATCCTGAGTTTGTTTTTTTTTTCTTCCTGGGGCGTGATCTCTCGGCAATATTCCAGAGTCGTTTTCCTGCGTGAATAAAAGGTTATTTTTGGGTAGAAGAAGTTGGCTCTGGCCTCTTTGTTGCCCTGCTGACTATCTGGCACACAGTCAGGAACTGATTTCAGGTCAATGAAGTGGAGACAGTGACTACAGAGAAAGAGTCCATGCATTCATAAGCAGAAAGTGAGGAGAACCGCTAGTCCATACATCACCAGCCAAAGGTGTGGACGGATACATTTAACTGAATGATGCTATTATTATAGATAGGCATTAAGACTGAAAAGCTTTTGTTTGAATGAATAAATGAATAAAACATGCTTGAAACAGCATCAAACATGGTCTCAGGTCTCCCTCAGGTCTGTAGCTCTTCTTCATAGAGTAGGGAGAGGTGGGCACCTTTGGTTTTGTTTAATTTTAGTTTTGACAATGGCATGATTCTAAATGTCAAAAAAATTTCTAAAAAAAGGAATATTGTTCATGAACTGATGTAGGCAAATATTTGACTGACACAAGTAGTGTTTTGGATATTATTATTATTATTTAATTTACACACCTGCGTCACGCACCTTTAATAGCCACATTTCCCCCGATGCAGAGTTTGAGCAGCACATATCAGAAGTGTTCTGCATGCAAGCTGTTTTGGCATGCACCCCTTGAACTGTGAAAAAAAGTGTCAGTTTCAAACACAGGCTCGATTTATCACAGCTAAAACTTTTCAATTAGCTCAGTGAAGATTAATTCATTTAGAAGTGCACCTAAAGTGATTATCTTTTCCAAAGTAATTTAAAAGTTTTTGGAGTGCATAAACTAAGGAAGCATTTCTTAATTGATGCAACTGCTTTTCCCCCAGTGTTCACAATTTAGAGCGTACTGATCCAGAATCAGTTTTTGTCATTAAAATGCTAGATACTGTTTTGGAATGGGAGTACTGATCTTGAATCAGTTTTTGTGTCTACATACTACACTACTAAATACTACACAAAGCAGTAATGCTGATCAAGAATCAGTTTCAATCAGATTAGATGTGTCCAATTCAGAGCAGAATTACTGATGTAGAATCAGTTTTGGGACTACATACTGGAGTACTAGACACTATTTTGACTGGGAATGCTTATCTAGAATAGGGCATTAATGACTTCAGATTATTCCAGTCGACTAAATTCTCAAGATAGTCGAAGTCGAGTCGACTAGTCGGGATGATGTCAAACACACATAGGCTGTGTCCAACAATGAGCAACTTTTATTAAAGTTCAATTCAACTAAATGTTGGTGTGCTCTCGTATGACCGATTGATCACTTTAACTTTTAGATATTCCGCTTACTCCTCACGTCACGCACTCAAGTTCAGGAGTAAATTCGGGAAGGGGGAGAGGGCAGGCGGAGTTTGTGCTGTATTATTCATTTTACTCCAATACAAATACAAATAATTTACCCCTTTCAACAAATACAAATACAAATAGCGGCAACTTTTCACACCCCTGCTAGATAGTATTCAGAACAGGAATTCTGATCTAGAATCAGTTTTGTAGCAAAAAACTGAAGTACTAGCCCTTACTTAGAGGGGTAGTGCTGATCTAAGATCTGTTTTGTGACTATATACTGATGCTCTTTTTTAGGTTTTTGGTGCAGAACAAAGGTACCCAATGTACAAATACATGTGAGCACACTGTTCTTTTGAAAAAATATAAATATACTACATATATTTATAATTTATAGCTCAGAGATTCATATCGAATGCAAGCCATCCTTTATTTTGTAGTAATTCTGTGCACGTTATAGCCTAGACCTGCTCTTGGACCAGATCTTTTCTCTATAATCATGAAGATGCGAGACATCAAGTACAGCTGAAACCTGCTATCGGCTCAATATAAAACACATCCATCAGAACCACAGCGTGGCTGCTGACGTCCTGCCCTAATGTAGTCTGAATTTTTCATCTCTCCACCTGTCTTGGATGTACATACCTGCTACGTCTGATCTTCAACTCACGTTCCAAACTAATCAAGCATATTAACATCAAGGGAAACACTGTCACATACCCAGCAGTTCCAAATGCAGGAAAGAGACATTAGAGCGTTCATTTTTATTTATGCCAATACGCAGAGTATCTAACCCAAATATTGTGTCATTAATGTCACATTCCAATATACGTTTGGGGTATTAAATATAATAGTATCTGTCATGAAAATTACCAATACTGTTAAAAAAATTGTTAGATTAATGTAAGCATATGACACATGACTTATGGCATGACAGTGTTTTCTGGCAGGGTTCATGTAAAGTGCTATCAAGTAAAGCATATTTTAATGTATGTTATGACAATATCGATCATGATAGATGTTGTCAAATGTGATTTATGTTAATGCACCAGTGCCTAGCGTTCCGGAGGTTTGATGTGTGTACAGTATCATCCAAAATGATAAAAATGGTATTTAATAAGTGTTTAGATGAGATGTGAGTTTTATATTTGTCAATACTTTTACTAATTATACTTAATACACCTAATAAGAATGAATAAAAATAGCATTATAGGGTATGTAGTGACTTTATGTTCAATGTATCAATGTGTTGCTTGTGGAAGTCCAGTACTGACTCAATCAGTCCTTCATTAAATTAAATCAGGAGCTGCTGATGGAGTTTCACAAATCCAAACAATGGCTGGAGGAACCGAGGAAGAATCTGGAACCAAAACAGTGTTCTCCACACTAGCTCACACAATATCAACTTTTTTACAAACCGAACAAGCCTATACATTTTTTTCTGCTTACTTGCTTGTCGCACACTGACAAAATGGCTTTGTGTAGATGTCTAAGATATTTGCACAGTACAGTTTGTGGATGACAGGAATCCAGTAGTCAGTTATTAGTGCTTTTCTCCATGTGTAACTATTGCTGAAAGATACTTTTTTTAAATGCAGACTGCAGATCTTTCTGAATCCAATAGAATATAGATGCATTGAAACAGACAACATTGCACTTCTGTAGGTTGTTCTGGAAAAGACTGTCAGCTAAAAGCCATGAATGCAAATATAAAAGGATGCCCTACACTCCAGCACTTCTGTATGCACTCCTACCTCCAAACTCATCAGGTGCTCTCTCAGTTCCCTCAGCGGCTCTCTCTCCTGCATCCCCTCATCACAATTGGATCTATTCACCGAGACAGCTTGAACAGAGCTCCAGCTGTTGTGTAATCTCAACCTGGGCCCCATTGTTTTTTTCACCCTAGCTCTTCAATACAAGCCTGGACAGTTTTTTATTTTCCTTTATAGGGGTTAATTGAGTCTTTTGACCCTGTACTGTTTGTGTTTTCCAGCCACAATACAATGGGAATGATAGGGCGGCAACAGCTTATTAGGTGTGAGGCAAGCTGTTGTCCGTTTCAGATGAGGCTTTGTCTCTTTTGTGCCGTTTTGTTGCCAGACGTTCTTGTCTATGCTTGAAAAACAAAAGGCTCCAAGTCTTTTCCCTCTGCATAATTTCTATTTTATCCTGCCTCATCGATCAGAACCATCTCAGATCAGGGAATCACAGCCAATCCCGTCGCCAACGAGGTTAGCATTATTGTCCTGCACTATTGTTCGGCCCAGAAAATGGGATTAATGTGCAAGATGAATTATTCCTGGTGGTTGGAGACCATTAACTGACTCACCTGCCTGACCTAAACTGAAATCCTTCAGGTCAGGTATTGATCTGTGTGATTTTTTTTTTCTGTATTTTTTATTTGTCAATATTCCAATTTTATATCCCTGTCTGGCTCAAGGACAGAGACAGGTAGTTTTGTACTTTTGTAGTATTTATAATAGGAAAAATGATACAATGTGTTTACTTTGTCCTTACAAGTAATGTATGATAAATTATTTGTTAGACTAAAGTAAAATGTTTCATTTTATCATATTTTAAATGATACCCTGAACTGATTGAACTAGATGCTCGAATCCTTCCTGAACAGTGTTTGCATTATAGCAAGACACATTATCCTACATAAACAGGCCTCTGCCATGAAGGAATAACATTACAATGAAGGGGTTACCTTGGTCTGCAACACTGTTTTTGTTGGTGCTACAGAAACATCCACATGAATGTAGGATCCGAGGTTTCCCAGCAGATCTTTTACCAGAGAATCACACTGCCTTCTTGCCTTCCTGGTGTCTTTTTAACTTTAATTTTTCAGCTGTTCATTTGTGGGTCCGAGCAAATTGGCCAGTCTTTAGACCTCATGCTCATCAACAGGCCTTGATCACCCATTTCACCTTTTGTCCTTCTTTGGTCCACCTTTTGGAAGGTAGGGCTCACTGCATACCAGGAACCCCCTAAAGACCTGCTCTGACCAGTTGTCAAGAGATCACAGTTTAGACATTTAATATATCGCAAAAAAAAGTATACAGAACATGCAGGAAATCAAGAAAAAGCACTGAGGAAATCAAAGTTTTTTTAACATATACAAAGTAAACACTTCTAAAGGAGGTTAAGATGGCACAGGCTGCAGGTTTAAGTCCTGGGGATAGTACAAGCTTCAGAAAGCTTTTAGGTCCCCATAGGCCTCACAGCTGGGGTTCAAGAGACTCACCTGTGTTAAACTGGATCAACCAATGCAGCTAGAGAAGCACTAGAGCCCAAGGGATGATGGGCTTTGTTTTAGTAATGTATGCAGAGTGTGTATGCGTGCATGTGCCACTGTGCTTCTTTTGTGGGGCTAGTCAGAATAAACTAATTTAGACATGTGAACATATGTGTATGAAAGGGGCACAGGTGGGCTTCGCTGTGAGCATATAATTGAGCATGTGTGCGGTGGATTACACTTGTGCTTGTGTGGCTATATTTGTGTGTGTGGGACTATGTTCACAGGATGATGCAATATTTCAACATTTCTGTGTTCGGCGGTATAAAGGAACCAATGGAAAATAAATGAAATGACAGTTCAATTAAAACATATATTTTTGTCCCTTTTTTTCAAGAGCAGTTTGTCAGCCAAGTGTTTAAGGGAATTTTAGAAAGTAAAATAAAGTTGTCTAAGCATTGGTCTTACCATTGTGAGAGCGTGAGTCCAAAAGAGCATAATTGTCTCCATTGGTGGAATGCCCCTCTCTCTCCCCATCAATCATTTGGTGATGAAACCGATAACGGTTAGTGTTCTCCAAGCCTGTTAATCTGCTAATGGCTGTTCGCAAAAATGAGAGGAAGCCCTTTGCAATTACGTAATATCACATGATGGGGTTATCAAACCAGTGGGCCAAAGTGGCCACTAGGGGTGTGCAGAGCGGCCACTATTATTGTATTTGTGTTTGTTAAAAGGGAAAATTATTCATATTCATATTTGTATTTGTATTCAAGTAAAACTCAATAATGCAGCTTGCAAACAACATTTTCAGGTTTCCCCCTTCAGCCTGAAGGCTAAGCCACTAGAGGCATTCAGTGTTTGGCATACAATTATAAATGATCCAAAAAAACACATTTAGAGATGGTCAAAGACAGATCTTCACCACAAATGGAACACAATCACATTAGCGGAAACACGTCTGCTGAGTGATGAGAGAATAAACATGGAAACTCAGGGTTGGAGGAAATGTAAGGCAATCTTGAACCAACAGGTGACGAGTATTGACACAAAGGAATGCATGTTTACAGAAGGTTTTTGGAAGCAGTATAGGGCAGTGGGTAATATGACTTTTTTCAAACTGCAATCTGAGGTGTGGATAGAAGAACATCAAGAAGAGTTTTTGAACATCACTCCTAACTCTACATTCACCAAAAGTCACTCTGGATCAAAGCATCTGCCAAATGTATCAGAATATCGATCAAAAGATGGTTCTCATCCAATAACACTGAAACGTGTAAATGGAATCTTGCCATGGGACATGATCGATACATTCATATAGCCATTTTATCCATCTAACCATCCATTCATCTTCTAACCATCTAAATGTCCTTCCATTCATCCATCCACCCATCTGTCCATCCACCCATCCATTCTTCCAACCATCCACCCATCCATCCATCAATCCTAACCTGCTATACTAACCAGGCTCAGTGGGGCATGTTGAGTGTCCCTTAACTCCTAGAAAAGAGAAATGATTAAAATATATATATATATAAATGTGTGAGTTTGCTCAATGGCTTAACACAGTTTGAAAAAAGTGTGTGACGGTTTATTTCTTTGTGAAACTATTGAAGCAAACAAGATACATTTACGATAAAACTACTGTATTAATATTAGAGTTAACATAGGACTAAGTTAACATTGTTTATATTTGAAACACCTCTTAAAGGCAGGAAAACTCATCTCTGCTTGTGTGTTGCCATGTCCATGCTTCCCTGTATATGGTGTCCCATAATTGCCTGTGTTCGTGTGCACACGTGTCTGTGCGCGTGTGTATAGCTGGTACGTGTCACAAGCTGTGCTGTCAGTCAATAGGTCATCTTTGCAGTTGGCAATTCCCTGGAGTCTGGCCCTTACCTCTAAATTAATTCCCCCGGGGGCACCCTGAGGCAGCAGGAGCTGCAAAAACCTTCAGCTTCGGTGAAAAACTGCCTTCTTTCTCTCCATATAGACACATCCAGTACAGCACTGCATGCAGCCACGGACACAAATCACTGCCTGTACAGGAACAGAGTGGTTCAGTTAGTGGTTAGAAAACACTCCAGCATTTTTAAGCTTAATTTGCTGCATCTTTGGGACATAATGTGTTATCATGGACAATCATTTTTAACATTTAACTGGGTTTATAGAAAGAACAGATAACCTCTTCACACACTTCAGACAGAAAGGACCATTGGCCTGAAGCAACAGACATTTGGCCTCTATAGTAAGTGTGTTTTGAGTTGATCTGTTCAGAAGTGAACCCTTGTGTTGTGATGACATGAGAAACTGAAGAGGGAAAGCTTGTGGACTGACATTCAGGGGCATTCCTTGCACTTTGTTACCAGATTACAGGACTAAATAAGTAAATAAGAATGTTTCTTTAAAGTTACTGCAGAACATTATGTCAGCTATCTCAGACTTTTATTTTATTCCTTTGGATATTTAAGCCTTAAACTGAAGGTCTTAGCTGCAACTGGTTTGTTCACGGTGATTTTTTTATGCAGAGTAAAGGCATTTGGCATTTTGGGGAAAAAATGTAAAAAAAAAGTGATGAATTCTTATAGAAACTTTTAAATGTAGAAGATCGAAATGTTCATGGTCATTCATGTTAACTTTGCATTAATATACAATTTAGCCAAAAGAATTCATATATTTATTTATTTTTTAACAATGGATAGCTTTGATATCAATTTTCACCACTGTGGAGATAAAACAAGACAGCTTCCTCTGTGTTCTCATACTGGTATTTCTGTATTATGAGGGTGTTAACAGTGAACAGATTTTTTGTTTTACTAGGTGAAAGGTCAGAAAGCAGCTGCCCCTTGCCTTCAGTGACGAATTTGCTTCAAACTGATTTTTCTGTACTTCGGCCATGTAAATGAGCAGCACATTGGTTTCTATTGTAAGCGTGTTTCCAGTCGACTGGTTTTATGGTCTTTTGCTAAATGTGGCACGTTACTGGATGTTGTAATGGGCTGCATGCTACAAATGCAGCAGATAGAGTTTAGGTCGGACAATCGCAAAGTGTTGCTCTTAGATAGGCAGTGTATAGATGTGCACTAACTAAGTAACCACCTAGGTTTAATGTTCACTATTGTGGCTTTTCATTTCCTGGTGAAATGTGCCATGCTTTTGTTCTGTGCTAGAGAGAAAGGAGTTACCTTTTCTCTTCCCATCTCTGAAAGCCTCTCGCTGTAAGCCTGTCGGTGTGGAGGCAGCGGAGAAATTGCTTTAATGAAGGTTAAAATTGCATGTTGATTCATTCGCCGTTTTGCAATGACAAGCAATTTTTGCCATTATCTTTCTCATAGGCCCTCCAGGCCCACAGGCAGGAGCCGCATGCGAATGACTCGTTCTTTAAAAATAAAATAAATAAATAAATAAATAGATGCGAAACGAGAACCAAACAAACATGGCAAACTTGATAACAATGCAAACTTGATAACAAAGAATGAAATGCGGCGCAGGTATGGCTCTGAGCGCTGATGCTTAATGGAGATGCTCTTTTGCATTATTTTGTTTTGCAGTCATGAAACTTTGTGCGATACAGATGCCAGTCACTTTTTTTTACCCCCCAGATGAACAGAAAATAGAACAATAAAATGGAAAGGAGGAAATAACCTCTCCTGAGTCACAGCAAATTTAGGTTGAACTGAATCAAACGTGTTGGTTTCAGTGTTTGTTTCAGATGAAGAAATTTCTACAGGATAATTTTGGCACTCAGTCCAGGTCCTCATGATGTGTATGCCAATGGGGAACCCTCAGGCACCTCCTAGGCCTTCAGAGAATGCCTAATGATTTCCAGGAACTAAAGCATCTCTGTAACTTTTAGTTCATATTTATTTAATGGAACCAGCACATGTGCTGTATTTCAAATCTGTGGAATCTGTGGAAAGTATTAATTAATCACGTTTTAGTGTGCCTGGATTTCTTAACTTTGCCACTGAGATTGTAAAGTGTCAGATGTTCCTTCACCTGCACTGGTCTCTCAGCGTTCAGGTTGTGGGAACTATTTAAAGTAACTCTGTCTCATTCTCCCCCCACTCCGAAGTGAAATGTCACCAGGACCTCAGTGAAATGTGGAATGAGGCCTAAGATAATCTGATGTTTTTGGTTTGTTTGTTTTTTAAGATATGGCTGTATTTGAAATGCCACTCTGTGCAACTTTTGGGTTCAGTCACATAACGTTTTGAGTGAACCCATATTCTCAGAAAAAATATTATTGTTTTTGATTAAGTAAATATAGGAAAGTTTGTGAAAAATATTTTAAAAAATGTTACAATTGAACAGATATGTTACAATAGGATGAAACGCCATTTTTACTTTATTAAAAATAGACTTTTGCTGTCAATCTATTTTTGTATTGATTTTTTATATATACAAGCATGTCAATTTTGTTTATGAAATATGAATAGATTAAGCTCAGCCTGCACATTAACCCTGTTAAGTAGATAAGTAAGGAAATGAATACAGTAAACATAATAAATAGATAGATGGATGGATGGATGGATGGATGGATGGATGGATGGATGGATGGATGGATGGATGGATGGATGGATGGATGGATGGATAAAGCTATTATCATTAAAATTTGTATATTTTTGCCCAAAAAGTGATTTTAAACCCCTCAAACATCTAGGCCTTGAACCACCACCCCGACCACCTCAATCCAGTCCTTATTTCTTCTTTTTTTTTACAGTTGGACCACTGGCGTTTATCAGTTGTTCTTTCCGTTTTATAGTGTTTTGCGATTAAAATGGCTAGGCTTTACAGCTTACTATGGAATGGATCTGATATGTTAATTTATTGTGAGTGGACAAAAACATCTTGAAAAGCTAGCTGTCCCTACATTTCCAGCTTTGTTATTGTCAGCTTGAAGTTGTTTGATCATGAGCAGCATGCTGTGAAACTTTGTGACGTATTTACTTGGGGTTCATATGAAACTGTTCATTTCTTTTTTCCTCTTTTTCTTATTCTAAGCTGTTATGCAGGGGCTTTGAGTGGCATACAATGAAGGAAAGGAGTCTCATACAGGCTCTGAGTCATGCTTTCACAGCAAGAGCTACATGAAATCATTTATATGTGCACTGATAAGCCTTTCTGCATAAGGTTTCAGCCTTTATGCTCTTGCGGCAGCAGCCGATGGTCTTTTCTCTCCATGAGGAGTTCATTCTGACACTCTGTCCTTGGAAATGAACCCTGATGTGAGGTAGCAGAACTTCTTTTTTGTCACATGTGTAATGCAGCGTTTTGCATCTCTCCTCATGCTCAATTTAAAACTGACAGCATTATTTTCTCAGATCAGGTTTCTTCATGCTTCGTCTGCATGGCAGCATATTATTTGTGAGCCGTGCCCTTGTAGTGGCACTTTAGTACAATAACGACACTTTTCTTTCCCTTTTGTCACCTTTTCGTACAATCAAGCGTCGTGATGGGCCAGAGATCAGATCGCTCGCCACCCTGCCTCTGGAGAACAACCACCACGTTTGAGCTCATACTTGGACCATTTCGATTGTTGTAATTGGCGCTTGTATCCGACAAAGCCGTTTATTATGAACGGCACCCGCCGATGCAGAACAGGCCTCATTCACCGTGATTGAAGCTGATTGCTGTAATGGAGTCAAGAATGCTTTGTCACCTCGGGAGGCTTTTTTTGTCCCATTGGGGGAGCTGTAGCAGCTTCACAGCCTGAAAGAAAGGACAGTGGGAGGCTAATTTGCATCTGTGATTTTAAATGTGTGCCTTTACTTACTGAGAAAAGAAGGAGTCCAAAAGTGCGAGCAAGACACACAGAGATATATACAGATACATATATACAAATTAGGGGTG